>JACEFZ010002870.1:195000-205000 GCA_014155875.1 Cepaea nemoralis
CTGATGATGAGCAAATGGTTTCTGTATTTAGCTGTTGGTTGAGATCACTTTTATTGCATATCTCCATAAGTGTTCCAATGTCCTCGCATGGATTGTACAAGGAGAAATGCATGGACAAAAGGGGTTTGCTGTTGCCGAGCAGTCACAGGAGTTTGAATAAAGTCACAGACTATAACTGAGAAGCTCCACGGATGGAGGAACACACACAGATACAGGTCTTTGTTTAAGGGTTCAGTCTTATGGATTAGAATAGTGTTTAGGGATTTGAATTGATGTTTGTTTTGTTTATATGTATTTTTTATTCTTATTGTTATATTGGTGCTGTGGTTGAAACTTTTGCCTGTATCATGCGTGTTCTTCTATCTATCGAGCTGCTCACTTGTATTCTGTGTTTTATAAGGAGCATGTCAGCACAGAGCATGAAATACTTAATTCCGGTGAGGATGCGAATGTGTGTATACTAGAATCATGCATGCTATAGATCAGTGGTTCTCAACCGGTGGGGAATCTCCCCCCCCCCCCCCCAGGGGGGGGGGGGGGGGGAATTTTAGGGTTTCCAGGGGGGGAATGACCATTTCAAGATCGCGTTAATACAAGAACCAATTACTTGATATTGTTTTTCCCTTCATACTTTACAGTTAAGTACGTCTCATCCTTCTAAAATTCATTTTATAAAGTCAGTAGACCTACAAACTCCCCCGATGGTGTTTCCACCTTGTCGTGGTGGGGGAGCTTGAGTTTCTCAATGACCCTGAGAGCTATGCCAGCGGTAGCGTAGCTACCAGCAGGGCCTCCCAAGCCGGACAGGTCAAAGGGTAGAGAACAGACAAAGAGAAACACCCTGGTCCTCCAGGTTGGGGGTTGAAGCGTGGGGTTAACATCCCCACCTTTGTAAAAACCTTTCTTTGTTACGAAACAAATACATGAGCCTCGATATCGGACTGACTTATCTGGACAACGACCTTGGAACGTTAAAGGACTTTTGAGATTTGGAACATGGAATGTACGGACACTATATCGAGCTGGAGCGGCCGAAGAACTAACCCGGGAGCTGGTTGAATATCAAATGGATATCACAGCAATTCAAGAAATAAGGTGGCCAGGAGAGGGTACTTTAGAGCAAAATGGAATGATTATAATATATGGAGGAAACACCCAAAATAAACATGAATTAGGAACAGGATTTGTCATCAAAAAAGAGTTATGGGGGAACATTTTAAACTTTAAAGCTTTTAATGACAGGATTAGTAAATTACGAATAAAAGGTAAATGGAAAAATATAACGATGATTAATGTACATGCACCTACTGAAGAGAAAGAAGATGATATTAAAGAAGACTTTTATAATGATCTGGAAGATGTCATAGAAGAAACCCCCAAACAGGACATCCTGATTGTGCTGGGAGACTTCAATGCAAAAATAGGTAGAGAGCAAACTAATAAAAAAGTGGCCGGTATGGAAAGCCTACATACAACTTCAAATGATAATGGATGGAGAGTCATCAACCTGGCAGAAGCCAAAGGACTGCAGATTAGCAGTACCAGACTACAAAGAAAGGATATACACAAACAAACTTGGAAATCATGTGACAAGAGAACCTATAATCAAATAGATCACATTTTAATTAACAACAGAAATGCATCAAACATACAGCAAGTCAGAAGTTATAGAGGAGCTGAGTGCCATAGTGACCATTTCCTCGTTGGAGCAAAATTTAAAATAAAACTTAAGAGAGCTTTCTATACTAAATTACAAAGATTACACCCAACATATAACAGAGAAAAACTACAAGACATTACAGTCAAAGAGAAATTTACAGATGAAATAAAATGTAAACTTGAAACTTTGCAAAACCCTTTGGAGGAAAGCGTTGACCAAACTTGGTTGAACATCAAGAATACAATTCAATCTACCGCAGAAGAATGTCTCGGTGTGTCAACCACGCATAGAAAGAACAGATGGTTCAATCAAAAATGTGAAGAAGCAGTCACTAAGAAGAAGAATGCCAGACATGTATGGTTAAATGACATCAATAACATCCAAAAGGAAGAGCATTATAGAAATGAATGTAAAGAGGCTACAAAAATAGTCAGACAGCAGAAGCGAGAATATATGAGTAATATAATCAAAGATTTGGAAACTAATCACCAGAAAAATGAATCCAGAAAGTTTTTTAAAGTACTGAAGTCAATGAAACGAGGGCACCAACAAAACACATATGGTTTAAAAGACAAAAATGGGAATATGATAAATACCAATGAAGAAATGTGCAACACATGGAAAGAATATTTTATTGAATTACTAAATTGTGAAGCTCCAAGTAACATTTTCCCACAGGAAGAGGTTCTAACATGCGAACCACAAATTGAAGAACCTACATTTGAAGAAATCCTATATGTAATCACACGACTTAAAAACAATAAGGCAACTGGGACTGATGGAATTGCTGCTGAATTTATAAAGGCAGGTGGCCATGCATTACATCTAAAGCTATACGAACTAATAATAAAAATCTGGAGGACAGAAGAATTACCCCATGACTGGAAAGAGTCATTATTGATACCTATCTTTAAGAAAGGAGACAAGTTCCAATGTGGAAATTATAGAGGAATATCACTACTGTCCACAAGCTATAAGATACTATCCGCAGTATTACTAAATAGACTAAAACCATATTCAGAAGACATATTAGGTGACTACCAGGCGGGTTTTAGACAAAACAGATCAACAATAGATCAGATATTTATCTTACGACAAATAGCCGAGAAACATTGGGAATATAAAAGAGATCTCCATAACATTTTTGTGGATTTTAAAAAGGCTTATGATAGTGTCCATAGGAATAGTCTATGGAATGTTATGCAGGAATTTGGAATACCAAGGAAGTTAATTAACATGACCAAACTATGCATGGAAGATACTTATAATATAGTAACATATAAAGGCAGGAAATCAGACCCCTTCCAAATAACATCTGGCTTGAAACAGGGTGATGCACTATCGCCGCTACTCTTCAATCTGGCTCTAGAGAAAGTTGTAAGGAAGGTAAAGGAGGAATGTGATATTGGAGGAACATCCAAGCTGCTTGGTTATGCAGATGATATAGATATTATAGGGCAAAGTGAACAAAAGACATTAGAAATATTGACTCACTTAAAGGAAAAAGCCCAACAGATGGGGCTGGTTATCAACCAAGATAAGACAGAATATATGGTAATTTCAAGAGACGGAATGGCTAAAAACTCTGGCCACATACAAATAGATAATATGACCATTAAAAGAACGGAAACATACAAATACCTGGGTACAATCTTCAACTGCTCCAACATCATAAGGGAAGAAATACAAACTAGAATCAACTCTGGAAATAAGATATACTATGCACTACAACATCTACTAAAATCAAAGGCGCTATCTCGTAACACCAAAATCACAATATACAAAACACTGATCAGACCAGTTGTGCTGTATGGCTCTGAAACCTGGAGTACAACGAAAGGAGACGAAGCCTTGTTACAAACCTTTGAGAACAAAATTTTAAGACGCATCTTTGGACCCATTAGGGATACACAAAGTGGAGAGTGGAAAAGAAGAAGTAACAAAGACATTTATGATTTGTTTAAGTCCCCGCTAATCACTGGTATCATGAAGGCTAATAGACTACAATGGCTGGGGCATATAGAAAGAATGGAAGATAATAGGGAAACAAAACTCGCTTACACTCAGGAAATAAATGACCGTAGACCCCGAGGTAGACCAAGAAGGCGGTGGAGAGATAATATACATACAGACCTACAAGCACTTGGAATCAACGACTGGCAAGAGAAGGTCCACCAGAGAGACGAATGGAGACAGATTGTATTTGCAGCAAAGAACCTCAATGGCTCGGAATGCTGAAGAAGAAGAAGAAGAAGAAGTAGACCTACAAATATTTTATGTGGATGTCTAGACTTGTTTTAGTATGTACTATTAAATTTACTTTACACTTTTACGTATACTGTATATTGGTGGGGATATTTTTATATGAAATATGATGGGGGGGGGGGGGGGATGATGTTCTGAAAATACGGTGAAAGGGGGGGGGGGGGCATGGGCCAAATTTTTTATAGGAAGGGGGGGGGGGGGAATGACGTTCTGAAAATATGGTAGAAAAGGGGGAACGACGGGCCAAAAAAGGTTGAGAACCACTGCTGTAGATATTCCATTTTGTGGGTAAGTTTTTCTCATTTCAAAATGAAACTTGGGCAGTAGCTTGTTTAGCCAACTCTTTTCAGTTTGCAACCACTCAGGGAATTTTGACACAAGCAATTAGCTATGTCCGAGAAGGCGAGCTGCCCCCGTGTCCTTACCCCAGGATCAGGTATACCAGCATGTTCCTATTTGTCCACTGTTCAGACTGTGAAATGGACAGACAAGTGCAAGCCTGAGGCAGATGGTTTCATCTCTACGTCTCTCTGCTCTCAAGGAAGTATTAAGTTGAGTTGAGCTAAGAACTGACAGCACCGCACTCAAGACAATCTAATAAACGCTGCTTCCCCCGTTCCATAACCAGTAAAGAGTCACACTACTAATTGTTCCTCCCGCTATCTGATGACAAGTTATCCTTGCCTTCCCTCTCAGTTTTGAGATTCTTCCAAAACCCCTGTCAATCCCCCGCAAACTCATTCTTTCCACATACGGGTTCTCAATCTGTTCCCCCACCTTCTCCACCTGATCCCACAGGTGATCGACCACCTCTCCTTTGTCCATAGTCCCGAAGGACCTCTTAGAATACAAGTGTCAGGTCAAGAAAGTATTATATCTGACTTAGCCGTGCACCACTTGGAGTGTGCAAGCGAGTCACCCACATTGATAAAACTACACTGGAGTACCTGATAGTTTCAAAACTCAGATTCCCTTTCAGCATGTCAACAAGTCGCTACTGGTGATCTCTGTATTCAGTGTCATGGACTGTTCACTCATATAGATCAGCCTGATGCAGTCATCATCATCTAGTGCCTTGTTGACTGGCCTGGGCAATCATGCTTCTCAACAAATTGCAATCTACGACAGCATGGATCAGTCTACATGTTGACTACCTTCTGTGCCATGACACAAGACTACAGATTCTTCTCATGCTGTATTCCTCTATCTCTCTTTCCACAAATCTGGCCAGTTGTCACAGCCTGGAGCAGTCTGCTTCACATTACAATTGCCTTTCATGGACTGGCATTTACTCCCAAACACAAGCTTGTCCGAAGGTATTCTCTGAGCCTTTAAATGAATACCTTACAAGTAAAGTATCATTTGTTTATGTAGTCACCACTGCGTTCAGTGTAAGTCCTCCAGTACTGATAAAGTGCTTGGATTCCTGTAGAAAAATCAACTCTGAGGTCACATACTCTGTGTGCCCAACCCGGTCGTGAATAGTCTGTCACAGAAATCAAGTTGTTTTGAAACTTCCTACTACACTCATACACTTGCTGGACTGACAGGCATGCATCTCCATACTGGACCTTCATTCGCCGATGATTTTCTATAGGTTTCACGCCTTCACTGATCAGACAACGGATAACAGAACGCTGCTCCTCTTTGGTGCATGTCAACAGTGGGGCTGCCATATTTAAACTGTCTTTATGATGTCACTTTGTTCATCTGCACTGTGATGTCACGTGCTCAATACTCTTGACATCCTCAACAACAATATTCAGCATGGTTATTGTAATTTCTATCACACTTTAAAGATTTTCATTTGAAGCCCTTCATTCATAACAGTTGTGGGAGTTGCGGTAGTGTCACGGCTAGATGCTGGCCAGCCGTACAGGTGGTCTTCAGTGTGACCCACATCTTGGAGGCTTCCAACGTGAAACACTGAACCAGTGTTCCCAGGTTGACCCAGCGTAACACGGGTACCAGGAAATCTCTTAGGAGGTAAAAGCAGTCAACATGATGCTGGCCACGTCACCGAGTACCATGTGGTCTGTGAGATGCAGGACAAGTCTTCAGCAGCACGCAAACAAAAGAAAACATAACAGCATATACAACATACAGGCGTTTATATGTGTTTGTGTTTTTTAAATTTTGTATTTGTTTTTTTAAAAAGTCGAGAGGATCGACTTCATTGCACCAGGTTTGATCTCATATGGTTCAGTCTCTTTTCCCAGGGCGACCTGTCAAAAACGTCCCACAAAACACGAACTCCGTAGATCCAGCGACAACCACCAAGAGTCTCCAACAAAAATGCACCTGTGAACTGAAAGACATGCCCATTTAATTCATATCATATTGTGATGTAAAGAGCTGATGGAGATATAAAGAGCTGATGGACAGTGGAACAGCTGCGGGTCATGCTGATGGCAAATAGATCACTAACCATAGAATAGAATTTTAGACAACAGACATTTGTTAGTCGCGGTTTCAACTTCACGGGCAAGGGTCACCCCATAATGCTCTGTTCGTGTGCCATCAGCATCACCGGCAGTTTTTCCACTCTCCATCGGCTCTTCCACTCTCCATCCCTCTTCCACTGTGTTTGCCATTGTCTGTTTAATGTGAGATTGGTCACTGTCTGACCAGGAGAGCCAACTGGAGGCTGCCATCACCAGCAAGGATGACCAGCTGCAGTCACTGGAGCAGAGCAAGGTACAGCTGCAGGAGGTAAACCACCAGTTGTTGGAGAGCAATGAGCAGCTCAACCAGCGGCTTCTGGACACTACGGTAACATTTGACAGATGTCTTTCATGGTGTCCTCCTCCTCCTCCTCCCTCCTCCTCCTCCCTCCTCCTCCTCCTCCTCCTCCTCCTCCTCCTCCTCCTCCTCCTGCATCAACTATTACACTAACATTACATCAACAAAAGAGAGATAGTAATTGACAATAATTCTCCTAGTTGCTTGTATCATGGGGTGGCAAATATGATACATTACAGTTTATATTGTAGCTTTATTGGCATGCATCATCAGAACTCTTTCTCTACTCCACACAACATTATTTGGAAGCCTGTGATCTTTGAAAGACAACAGAATATCATCCAAAACAGCAGCCTTGTATAGACAGACATTACAAGAATCAACAGCCAGTAGCCTTGTATAGACAGACATTAGAAGAATCAACAGCCAGTAGCCTTGTATAGACAGGCATTAGAAGAATCAACAGCCAGTAGCCTTGTATAGACGGACATTAGAAGAATCAACAGCCAGCCAGACTAAGAAGACAATTACCTTGTTGGTAGTGGCAACATAATTTGTTGGCAAGTTTATCTCTGGCATCACTCGTGCTGCAGAGAGTGACCAGAGGATCTGGCCGACACATAGGACTCTGAGGATAAGTCAGATGGAGGCATAATCAGACTGCTGCTGGTATCATTAGTATTGGGACTCTTCACTGGCTGTTGAAGATGATGGAGCATGTATGGGAATGTTCCCAGTGTTGTGATTTCAGTTCTTGACTCACCTCATCTCTCAACCCAAAATTACTTACTTTACCATATTCTTATTATGTTTTAATGTCAAGTTATCTGGGTGATGCATGAATAATTATGTTTTGTATGTTTGCAGAACCCAACGTGTGTCTCTACATCGGACATTGGCTTACTGGCAGGCAGCAGTGTCCTGTCTATGACTGACACCAGTTTACAAGTGTCACCTGATGTCAGATCTCTGCCCACACAAACCTCACAACACATGGACACTGTCTCCACACAAAATACGGTGGATGTCAAATCTATCAACAACCATACCTTAACAGATGTGAACATCCTCACCACATGTGCCTCAACAGCTGGGACAACTGCCAGAGCAACACAGACTTCACGACCACCAGGAGGATATGATGTGCTCCAGCCACATAGTCATGAGACAGTGCCCAGTTGTGTCCAGCCACATAGTCATGAGACAGTGCCCAGTTGTGTCCAGCCACATAGTCATGAGACAGTGCCCAGTTGTGTCCAGCCACATAGTCATGAGACAGTGCCCAGCTGTGTCCCGCCACATAGTCATGAGACAGTGCCCAGTTGTGTCCAGCCACATAGTCATGAGACAGTGCCCAGCTGTGTCCAGCCACATAGTCATGAGACAGTGCCCAGTTGTGTCCAGCCACATAGTCATGAGACAGTGCCCAGTTGTGTCCAGCCACATAGTCATGAGACAGTGCCCAGCTGTGTCCCGCCACATAGTCATGAGACAGTGCCCAGTTGTGTCCAGCCACATAGTCATGAGACAATGCCCAGTTGTGTCCAGCCACATAGTCATGAGACAGTGCCCAGTTGTGTCCCGCCACATAGTCATGAGACAGTGCCCAGCTGTGTCCCGCCACATAGTCATGAGACAGTGCCCAGCTGTGTCCCGCCACATAGTCATGAGACAGTGCCCAGCTGTGTCCCGCCACATAGTCATGAGACAGTGCCCAGCTGTGTCCCGCCACATAGTCATGAGACAGTGCCCAGCTGTGTCCAGCCACATAGTCATGAGACAGTGCCCAGCTGTGTCCCGCCACATAGTCATGAGACAATGCCCAGCTGTGTCCCGCCACATAGTCATGAGACAGTGCCCAGCTGTGTCCAGCCACATAGTCATGAGACAGTGCCCAGCTGTGTCCCGCCACATAGTCATGAGACAATGCCCAGCTGTGTCCCGCCACATAGTCATGAGACAGTGCCCAGCTGTGTCCCGCCACATAGTCATGAGACAGTGCCCAGTTGTGTCCAGCCACATAGTCATGAGACAGTGCCCAGCTGTGTCCCGCCACATAGTCATGAGACAATGCCCAGCTGTGTCCCGCCACATAGTCATGAGACAGTGCCCAGCTGTGTCCCGCCACATAGTCATGAGACAGTGCCCAGTTGTGTCCCGCCACATAGTCATGAGACAGTGCCCAGTTGTGTCCCGCCACATAGTCATGAGACAGTGCCCAGTTGTGTCCAGCCACATAGTCATGAGACAGTGCCCAGCTGTGTCCCGCCACATAGTCATGAGACAATGCCCAGCTGTGTCCCGCCACATAGTCATGAGACAGTGCCCAGCTGTGTCCCGCCACATAGTCATGAGACAATGCCCAGCTGTGTCCCACCACATAGTCATAAGACAGTGCCCAGTTGTGTCCCGCAACATAGTCATAAGACAGTGCCCAGCTGTGTCCCGCCACATAGTCATGAGACAATGCCCAGCTGTGTCCCGCCACATAGTCATAAGACAGTGCCCAGTTGTGTCCCGCAACATAGTCATGAGACAGTGCCCAGATGTGTCCCGCAACATAGTCATGAGACAGTGCCCAGCTGTGTCCCGCAACATAGTCATAAGACAGTGCCCAGCTGTGTCCAGCCACATAGTCATGAGACAGTGCCCAGCTGTGTCCCGCAACATAGTCATAAGACAGTGCCCAGTTGTGTCCCGCAACATAGTCATGAGACAGTGCCCAGTTGTGTCCCGCAACATAGTCATGAGACAGTGCCCAGTTGTGTCCCGCAACATAGTCATGAGACCATGCCCAGCTTTGTCCAGAATGATGCTTCTACCACCTGCCCATCTTCTGCTCAGACAATACCACCATGCAGAACTAACAGAGCAGCTGACACTTTTGCCACTCTCACTACTAAGTCCTTACCCAGAGTTACTGCGGGTCCACACATGTTGCCATTGGCACATCTCCATGGATTCCTGGACAAACCTCAGGGAAGTCACGGGGCCACCATATATCATAAACCTGTCAAGAAAATACAGCTATTCTCTGGAAGCTTTACTGTAGAGCAGACTCCTGGAACTTTGACCAAGTCTCCTTCAAGAGTTGCGTTTGATCCACATGCTTCAAAATATGTCCAGGAAACATCAAAGAAATATCATGTCGAAGCCAGCAGCACTCCTGGATCTGCTCATGTCCAGCCAGCGTCCACTACTAGCAACATGTCAGCCCACATGGGTCATACTTTCACTGAAGCACAACCCAGAGATGGTGCCCAGTACAGGTCTGTGGACCAGGAGTTGGAGGACAAGTATGTGGGACAACCCAGAGATGGTGCTCAGGACAGG
>JACEFZ010002870.1:210000-300000 GCA_014155875.1 Cepaea nemoralis
CGATGAACTGTATTTCTCGTGGATGCCTTTTGTGTTGGCATTCTGGTGGCGACATTATGCACAGTGTACCTGTGTGGGCTGTTGGCTTGCTGACACTCCTGTCTATTCCATTGTTCATATAGGGCAGTGAAGAGCATTTTGTGTGATATTCACAGGCACAGGAACGGAGCAATATGTGGACGACCCGTTGCCATGAAGTTGGAACCGCGACTAACTAACCCTGATATCTTTGTATATCTTCACTTACAAAGGTAGTTGCATTTCCTTTGAAGGTCATCGTAGTCAACCCCAGCATTTTTTTGCTATTTGTGATTTCTTGGCAAGTTTTTACACCCTGTCGTTTGCCATTGCTTTCTGAACGATCGGCTCTCAAACCATTGTGTGAAAACCAATGCAAGGTGGTCTGCTGCCAAATCGCCCACATCTGTGTTTGAATGACGGATTACGGATTGCAGCCGTAATCCTCTCGCCACTCACTAAGGCAGAAGTAATAAAAATTGAGATTCCATTTATCTATGTCAGTGTGATTTCTTAAACTGAGCAAAGTTTTATAGATGGTATATCATTGTAAAGGTGAATTGTGAATGTATCATCTTAGTAATGTAATGTGGTACTGGTCTTGTAAAGCTGTACTGTGTATGTATTGTCTCAGAAGCGTACTCGTGGCACTGATCATCAGTTCAGAGTATGTGAATATGTTGATGCTGTCACAGATCACCATCATCATCATCTTCATCACCATCAGGTTGTGGGTCTAGCTTCAGAGTATATGACAGATAGTTGGTTATTGTCTCCAGTTTGCCATGGTAGGTTGAGGATCTGTGTGTAGAGACACTGGCTGAGGTCACTGAACAGGATGAGGTCACTGAACAGGATGAGGTCACTGAACAGGATGAGGTCACTGAACAGGATGAGGTCACTGCCAGGAAGGAAAGTAGCAACAGACTGCCTTTTTACAGATGGCTAGAACTTTATAATTAGTCAGCTGACCATAGTCGGGACCAGAACACAGACCTGGTCCAACACTCTGGAGTGATGTGTTCAGCTGTTCTAAACAGGCCCACTGAGATGAAGGGATGAAGATGACACCACAACATTGAGATTGAAACATTCCATGAAACACCCGGGAAGGTTAACCCAGTCAACACATGTCTAAAGCAGTGGTTCTCAACCTTTGTTTTGGCCCATGCACCCCCCTTCACCATATCTTCAGAACGTCATTCTCCCCCCCCCCCCTTTCATATTTCCTCCTTATAAATTGCCCCCCCCCCACCTACACAGTATACATAAAAATGGAAGCTAAATTTAATAACACATATTAGAACAAGTCTAGACATCTACATAAAACGTGATTTGTGGGTCTACTTACGTTATAAAACAAATTTCAGAAGGGCGGAAGTTCAGAACTGTAAAGTATGGAGTGACAAACAGTATCAAGTAATTGATTCTTGTATTAACGTGATCTTGACATAATCTTAATTCCCCCCCCCCCCCTGGAAACCCTAAAATTCCCTCCTGGGGGAGGGGGGGGGGGATTCCCCACTGGTTTAAAGAAATTGGATGTGTCGGCCTGAAAAGCACAAATATCGCAGTTCTGCAGTAAACAGGCTTGATGCACATGTCCAAAACAAGCATTTCGGAAGAACGAAGAATAATACTGGTGATCATGTGAGATGGTGAACTATGACCTCTAAAACGTATCGTCACGGCACATGATCATGGTGATGTCAACAGATGATAGTATGTTAATGTGTTGGCGCTGTCAGCAGCTTTAGGTACTTAACTCTTACCATTCTGTGCACCACTTGAAGGAACTCAAAACTGCCCTTCTGATCATCTGTGTGTTGAGATGGGGTGGAATGCTCAGTTATAAGTAGATAAGAAGCAGCCAGCTTCACATGAGTTACCAGGGATGATGCAAAATTTACTCAAAAAATTAGCTTGTTAAAGGATGGGTTGTGAGAGTGTACTCTCAGAGTAAAAGGCGCTGTTATACTATACTCAGGTTTCTCACACATGGTACTCTATTGACAGGGTCTAACACAGGACAGTCAACGACCAGATACCCCAGTTAAACGACGAATCAGCTCCTTAAGCAGCTCTGAAGATCTAGGTACTACAGATTGCAACATTTCAGCTGCTGCTGATCCTTCAGCAAGTGCTGCTAAGCAGGAATCATCTTCCCAGAGTGATCCCAAATCCTGCAGTCAACACAAGAAGGGCAACTCCATAGGTCAGGCAACTTCTTATATTGACCCCAAATTAAGCAGTCAACATACGTATCGGAGCTGTTCAAGTTTGGCCGCTGATGCTGACATCATCACCAATGATGAAAATAGATATGCTATCTCAAGTTTACCCACTGATGGTGACACCGGCGCCAGTGATGAAAATAAATATGCTATCTCAAGTCTGGCAACATCGCCTCATACTGACTGCAGCACAAGTGGTCAGTATGCAAATGGCAACTCCTCAAGTCTTGCAACATCATCTCATATTGACTCCAACACAACTGGTCAACATATATATAGCAATTTCTCAAGTTTGACAACATCTCATAGTGACCCCAACATGAGTGGTCAGTATGACAGTGACCAGTCCCACATTGACCCCAGCATGAATGGTCAGCATAGCTATGTCAACTCCGAAAGTCTAGATGTCAAAGGCGACCTGAACACCACAGACAAGTATAGTAACTGCAGAAGCCTGGCAATTCTACCCCCTCCTGACCCCAGCTCAAGCAGTCCATTCACCCACAGCAACTCCACATATCTGACAAACAGCAGAAGTCCAGCCGGATCCCCTGCAGCATCCACTAGCTGGGATCCATCTGCTCCTGAAGCCATGACTCAACCAGTACTGGTTGTACCAGAGTCCCCATACTTGCAGCTGTCTTCCATAGAGCAAGAAATCCTGTCTACTCCAGATGATGACCCAGTCAGCTCACAGTCACCAGGTATACTTCTCCATGTCTTTATAATCAGTTAGCAAAGATCTGTTTACATACAGCTGCACTGATATCATTATTATCTTCTGTCTACTCCAGATAACGTCCCAGTTAGCTCACAATCACAAGGTATACTTTTCCACTCTTTATGTCTTTATGTATCAGCGATCTGTTTACATACATCAGCATTGCTATCATCATCATGTGTAATACTGAGTGGCACAGATGGTTGTGTTCCATCACAAACATTCCCTCTATATTCACTTGACCTGCTGATGATACTCTATGCCAGTCCATCAATCAATCTTATCTGTCCTCCCTCTGTCCACCTCAGTCTCTAACACCTTCTGTTGTCAGAACTTTCTGCAGGCTCCCTCATCTCAGAACATGACCGGACATGGCAACCGTCTTGATGTGATGTGAGTAATCACAGTTACTTCTAATTGTCTTCTTGCTGTACGTTGATATGGTATCTAATTCTTCTTTAGTACTCTTTCAGTGGTAGTGCCTCACACCCAGTTATGCACCTCACAGGTCAACATATCCAAGGTCAAGGGCTCTGTCTACCCATAGGTAGGTTTTATTTCCAGCAGTTGTACCAGGGCAGCAGCCTGAAGGCCTGCTCTTAGAAATGTCCAACTGCCGTGGGATTTTTAATGTGAACAACTTGCACAGTCCTGTTGGGATGTGGGGGAATACGCAGCAGTGGGATGTGAGGGGGAAGAAGCAGCAGTAGGATGTGGGGGAAGAAGTAGTGGTAGGATGTGGGGGAAGAAGTAGTGGTAGGATGTGGGGGAAGAAGCAGCAGTGGGATGTGGGGGAAGAAGTAGTGGTAGGATGTGGGGGAAGAAGTAGTGGTAGGATGTGGGGGAAGAAGTAGTGGTAGGATGTGGGGGAAGAAGCAGCAGTGGGATGTGGGGGAAGAAGTAGTAGTAGGATGTGGGGGAAGAAGTAGTGGTAGGATGTGGGGGCAGAAGTAGTGGTAGGATGTGGGGGAAGAAGTAGTGGTAGGATGTGGGGGAAGAAGTAGTGGTAGGATGTGGGGAAGAAGCAGCAGTAGGATGTGGGGGAAGAAGTAGTGGTAGGATGTGGGGGAAGAAGTAGCAGTAGGATGCGGGGAAAAAAGAAGTAACAAAATGTTGAAGACTGAAAGGCATAGCAATGGAATGTGGCAAAATGAGCTATAGATGCAGATGAGGAAGAAGAAATGGGATGTGAACAAAGAAGAAGTAATGGAATTTGAAAAAAAAAAAAAAAAAAAAAAAAAACATTAGGATACAAAAGAGGAACTAATGAAATATGGAAAAGGCAACATTGGAACACAACAAGAAGATAATATGAATGTGTGGAAGCAAAAGAGGAGCAAGAAGATCAAATGAAGAAAAAGTACAGAACAATTCAGTAATCCCCATAAATTCTATTACTAACTATTCTCATTCATGATTTGCTGAGGAGGGGATCCTAGCACTTATGGACTGAATGGTTCGATGTGCAATGAGGATGATCTGTCGACTAACTAACTAACTCTCATTCATGAACGATTCTCATATTTCTGTCCTTCACAGACACAATCATATCTTCGCAAATATCACAATATTTGAGGAGTCATGTCTTGGAGAGTATCAACTGCTCCCCGCTTCTAAAGGACGACATTCAGAGCCCAGCTGTGAAGAAACAAAAGACAGGTTGAATTTATCAGACAGTGCATTCTTGTTGGAAAGTTGTGTTTGAACTGTTTACCATCCTGTACCAAGGCAAACCGTGTCCAGTGGGGTGGAAAGGCTGTTGAGCTGTTAAGGCCGCTGGAGTGTTTTTGTTTCTGGCTTTGGTTTGCTTACACATTTTCCTCATGTTCGGCTGATAGTACATGGTTCCGTCGCCCAGATACTGAGTAAAGTGCATGGAGAGACACTGTGAGCTGTGAATTTCATGTGGAATACTTTTACATCTGTCTGCAGTTGTTTGTTTTGTGAACTGCATGTTCAGAAAAATGGCAGTCAGCTGGTTGCTTAACATTATGCAGTAAATGTGACGTGCAGCTGCTGGTTTTCTTGTGACTGCTACCTCTATCGACTATGAACTTTAATTTTAGTGGCGGACTGTTGTGTTGGCATTCTGGGAGCAGCCTTATGCATGTATGCCTGTGCGCGTTGTTGGTTTGTCGGGACTACTGTCCGTTCTTCTTGCATTTGACAGTGAGAAGCAATTTGTGTGATAATCACTGGCACTGTAACAGAGCTTTATGGGGTGACCCTTTGCCGTGAAGAATATTTAGTTTGTTGTTAATTCTATTGGTGGTTATTGTTAATATTTTTGCATCCAATGTAGTGTTAGGTTTTGTTCTGTTTACTGTTAATTTTATAACTGTTGAGTTTTGTAAATGTTCTTCGTGTGCTATATATTGTTAATGCTCTTGGTGTTCTATTTATGATTCATGTTCTTCGTGTTCTATTTAATGTTAAATTTCTTCATGTTTTATTAATTGTTTACTTTCTTTATGTTCTGTTTATTGTCAAATTTGTTTAATATTTATTCTAATGTTATTTAAGTTATATAAATTGTTACTCTTTACATTTTCTATTTATTGTTAATCATCTTTGTGCTCTGTTTATTGTTTGTTTTTCATGTTTTATTGATTGTAAATTTCCTTCGCGTTCTATCCCACATTAAAGTTTGTGTTTAGTTAACTGTCTTGGAATTCACTGCAGCTTTAATTGTCTTATTGAGCACACGTTACTAGACACGTGTTAGCTGTCTTGTTGTTGGTGTCCCTGCAGACGGTTTTGTTGTGTCTCGTTTCTTCTGTTTAGTATTGCATTTATACCTGCAGTATCTAACAGATGTTTGTAAAGTCTCACTACTCTTGGTATGTAGAACAAATTTGAAAAATGGAGTACATGATGTCATCAAAAATGTGTTAAAATATGCATTAAATGTGTTACTATAGTTACTGCTATTGTCTAACGCAGTTTTGAGGAAGCTGGAAAGTACCAATGAAGTATTCATTATAACAGGTGTTGGAAATGTCCACCACGGGCTTCAAGACATGACTGTACACGTCT
Source organism: Cepaea nemoralis (assembly GCA_014155875.1). Lineage (NCBI taxonomy): Eukaryota > Metazoa > Mollusca > Gastropoda > Stylommatophora > Helicidae > Cepaea > Cepaea nemoralis. The sequence continues at coordinate 216,010 of JACEFZ010002870.1, forward strand.
CTTCATATTGTCAAATACCTTCTGCAACGTGCTTGTTGTTTATTTCTTGAATGATAATTCTGATTGCATTTTTCAGGTCCTCAATTGTGTTTACATTTTTTGTTAACATTTCCTTTCAAGAAACCCCATGAGAATGAGCAGGCAAAATTATATAAGTGATATGCGATTTGTGAAAATTGCTTCCCTTGATAACACCATTCTGTTTGGAATGCAAAGAATTTCTACAGCAGAGGACAACCATTCCCTGCATATTGCTTCAAGATGGACTGTTGAGCACATTTTTTTATGACGTTCTGTACTTCATTTTTCAAATTTGTTCTGCATACAATGTGTAGTGAGACTTTATTGGGACAGTTTAGTTGTGTGTTTTCTCTACTTAGGTGTTTCTTGTAGTTCCTTTGTAATTGGGTACTGGTATTGTGTGCCAATAACCGGTATGAATAAATAAGTGAATATACATGCCTTTCTTGGTGCCGCTGCACTGGTGAGAGAAACAGCTGTGTAAAGAGGCAAGTTGTAGTGCTGGCAAGTTGTGATTGAGGATGTGTGCGTCGTGATTGAGGGTGTGTGGCTTGTGACTGAGGGTGTGTTGGTTGTGATTGAGGGTGTGTGCGTCGTGATTGAGGGTGTGTGGGTCGTGATTGAAAGCATTTGGATTGTGATTGAGGGTGTGCAGGGTGTGATTGAAGGTGTGGATTGTGATTGAGAGTGTGGGTCGTGATTGAGGGTGTGTGGGTCATGATTAAGGGTGTTTGAGTCATGATTGAAGGTGTGTGGATTGTGTTGAGGGTGTGTGGTCTGTGATTGAGGGTGTGCAGGGTGTGATTGAAGGTGTGGATTGTTATTGAGAGTGTGAGTTGTGATTGAGGGTGTACGGGTTGTGTTTGAGGGTATGCAGGTTGTGATTGAGTGTGTTTGTGTTGTGATTGAAGGTGTGGATTGTGATTGAGTGTGTATGGGTTGGGATTGAGGGTGTGTGGGTTGTGCTTGAGAGTGTGATTTGGGGTGTGTGAGTTGTGCTTGAGAGTGTGATTTGGGGTGTGTGGATTGTGATTGAGTGTGTGTGGGTTGTGGGTATGGATTGTGATTGAGGATGTGCAGGTTGTGATTGAGAGTGTGTGGATTGTGATTGAGGGTATGGATTGTGATTGAGGATGTGCGGGTTGTGATTGAGCACGAGGATCGTGATTGAGTGTGTGTTGGTTGAGTTTGAGGGTGTGGATTGTGATTGAGGATGTGCGGGTTGTGATTGAGAGAGTGCGGAGTGTTCTTGACTGTGTTCAGGGTATGATTGACTGTGTGCATGTTGTTATTGAGGGTCTGCAGGTGATGATTGACTGTCAACTAGGTTGTGATAGACAGTGTCCAAGTTATATGTTAATAGTGGTTGAAAATGGTATTCATTTCTGGAGAATAACTACACAATTTCGTAACTCATTCATGTTCACTTCTGGAGAACAACAACAGGCTGTCGTAACTCATACATTAGGTTGTAATGTTGGTGATGCATTCGTTGATCAATCAAAGCTGCTCAAACATCCAGACTGCTTGCTGGCTGTAGGTCACATACTCTGCCCACGGTGGACCCCGGGAACATCCACTCCGAGCTACACGCTAACATGTCGACTCCGAACGACACGCTAACATGTCCACTTATATATAACCTGCTGTCGCTCACCCCGTACTCTGCCGTACCTGACTGACATTTCGCTGTGTGCATACATGTTCTCCACACTGAGTTCTTCATGCCCTTGTCAACTAATAGTGACTTTGCTCGCCTTGTGGTTTAATCCCGGGAAATGCCCATACATGCCCCGTTCTCATCTTCAACAGCCAGCGAAGAGTCCCAATACTGAAAGTGCCAGTAGCAACCTGATTATGTGTCCGTCTGGCCTTTCCTCGGAGTCCTGATTGTAGGCCATATCCTCTGGTCATTCCCTGCAGCACCATTCTCCCCAGGCCGTGATGACCAATCGGTTCTTCCACACTATACATATGCTAGCAAAGGGCTCCGACCACGTCTGCCTCATCGTGCATCAATATCCAACACAGCTGTTTAGACCCAACCAATCTGTCCACCCGCCCCTTTCCCAACACACCAACATGCTTTCTATTGTTAATTGTTGAATGGGGCTGCCACTGCCCGGAGCATGTCTGTCTTCACCTGTCTCATCATACTTTACGAGTCTGTTACAATTAAAGTATGCGTGTGCTGTTTGACCTCCAGCCAGCGGAACGTCGCTGTGACTGCCTCCACCTCCATTTCCAGACTAGATGTGGTATCATACGCCATTCTCTCCTGCAACAAACACCGTCCACGAGCCTTCGCCCACGAATCCCCCGAGCACTTCTTCTTAGCACAGAGCCACCCGTGTAGATAATTACATCGGCTGGTCGTGAGTCAATTCTTGCAACTCCCATTCGGTGCAGCTTGACGACCAATCCCTGCATTCCCTATCCAGTGTTATTATGACTCTGCACAGGTCTGATTTTTCCATTGTCATGCCGACTTACTCCTCTTTCATAATGTTCTAAAGCAGGGGTTTTCTGCCTTTTTTTTTTTTGCCCATGCACACCTTCACCATATGTTCTGTATTTCTTCCCTATAAAATCCCCCCCCCCCCTTTTTTTACAAAGAATACGTAAAATTATAAGCTGAATTTAATAACACATACTAGAACAAGTCTAGATGTCTGCATACAACGTGATTTGCGGGTCTATTTACGTTATAAAACAATTTAAGAAGGGCAAGAAGTACAGAACTGTTAAGTATGGAGGGAAAAACAATGTCAAGTAATTGGTTTCTTTATTATCGCAATCTTAAAATAATCTTAATTCTCCCACCCCACCCCCTGGAAACCCTAAAATCCCCCCCCCCCCCCCCCCCCCCCCCGCGATTGAGAACCACTGTTCTAAAGCATTCAAACTTTCCCGATTGCGTCCTCTGTCTGAGCCATCCATGAATTTCCTCTGTTCAGTCTGCGACCCTTAACTGTGTCCAGGGCTTCATGCAGGGAGTGTTCCGTGCCTGCAGCCACTGCGAGATATGGTGTAGCCTGCAGCACCTTGAGCCTGTCTGCAATCGTGGGTAAGGATAGGATGTAAGGCATACAGACTACCGGCGTGTTCCGTGTGCATCCCAGTGTCATCCGCATAGCTTCATTCTGTATGCGCTCTAGTTTTACCAGCTGCCTCTTTGACACAGTCAGAAGTCCAAATCCATACTCAATTATTTTGGCATGACAGTGATGGAGTCTTTTCTGAGGTCAAGGGCACAGTATGTTACCTTCATATTTGTGCCAGGCCACGCGGAGGTCAAGTGTAGTAATTTACTAATAGCAGACAGTTTAGCAAGCATAGCTATCTGTTACGTTCGTTATTCTAGCTAGTCCCACTCGCAGTTAGACCTGATTGAGTTATGTTGAGTTGAGCTAAGAACCGACATCACTTCACTCAGATATTCCCATTCCCCCTTGTTCAACAGCCAGCGAAGAGTCATACTATTAATCGTTCCCACAGCTATCTGATTTAAAGTTTTCCTGGTCTTCCCTCCCAGTTTTGAGATTCTCACAGAAACCCGGCCAGATCCCCCACAAGTCTTATTCTGTCCACATTCGGGTTCTCAATCGGATCCCCCGCCCGGTCCCACAGGCACACGACCACCTGTCCCTTGTCCGTGGGTAATCTACCACCAAGAGGTCATTTCCTAGCCAGCCTATCAGCCTGTTCATTCTCCCACACTCCCGCATGGCCAGGGCAAAAAATCCACACAATTCTCACAGTCTGACTTCTGAAGAGAGGGTAGCCATTCCACACGAAACATGCCTTTCTCTGTCCTCCTAAGCATACTCCTTGAGTCCGTAAAGAATACAATGTGTGTTGGAGAGATCTCTAACCCATGCAACGCCGTTTTTACTGCTTCCACCTCCATTCTCATTGGAGGTCGTAAGCCTCATATGCCAGACTTTACCTTTTCAAGAATCGTCCATTAGCCTTCACAATGAAACCCCCAGCCACTCCGTCTGTTTCTCACCACTGACCCATCAGTATAGATCACTATGTCACCTTGATGTGTGTTGCTTTGGATCAGTTGTTGCACCTCAAACTCTGTGCTGCCCGCTGTCCATTCTCTGCACTCACGATCCAGTGTTACTATTACATTGTACCAGTCGGTATTGTCTTCCGGTACATTAACCCACTCTTTTGCACGATTGATCGCTTCTAGATCACAAACCTGACGTACATATATTTCTGCCTGTACCATCCAGGACCTGCCTCGTCTTGGTGTATGACCTTTTTACCATTTCCATCGCTTCATGCAGAGGGTGATCCCAATCTGCGACAACTCTCAGGTACCTTTTGGCTTGAAGGACTCAATGCCTGTCCGCTATTGTTGGTAGCGCCAGGATATGCCTCATGCATACAATTGGTGTGTCCTTTGTGCCCCCTAGGGTCAACCGTATGACCGCATTCTGTATGCGTTCTAACCTTTTCAAGCTGGCTGTTGATACTGTCAGCAGCCCCATACAATACTCAATTTCAGAAATTATTAACTGCTGAAAGAGCCTCAAGCACCCTCTGCTCTAACCCGGTTGCCGCCACCTCATTCAATGCATTTAAATCGTTACCAGCTTTCACCACCAAAGTCTCCTTAACAGACATACACCTGTCTTCTTCTTCTTCTTTCGTTCGCCTGAAATATGTTTATAACTGCAATGTTGTCTCTTGTATGAATCTAACAGTCTTTTTTAGTTCATTCAGCGGTCCATAGAGTTTATCTTCCACTGTTGTCTGTCTAGGCCAGAAGGTTCGCCTGGATATGGTCAAAGGTGATTCCCAATACTTCAATTTACTCTCTCTACTAAGAGGACGTCCATTCAATATAATACTCGGGGCCTCAGCCTTACCAATCCGGTTATCCAGCGAGTACCACACCACCCCGCCACCCTGTTTACTGCCATCTGTAAGTCTGCAGCCAAACTGTCCCTGTCCGTATCAGTTAGACCTAATTCGGCAACACAGCCCAAATTCCGTTGGATCGTTTAAAATAACATGCACACCGAAGTCAGACATTCACAGAACGGTGCGCACTAAAGAAAACTGCAAGTCAGTTGTCAGGAACAGAAAATAACATCTCAAAGACGTTTACGGTCCAGCACAATTATCTTCACCTTTGCCATCGGGTTCTGTAACATGAAGTAATCGTTCTATAGCAGAACCGTTTTAGTTTCATCTGACCACAGCTTGCCGCTAACAAATCGTGTATCCTACTGGATGTTTGAATCTGTGCTTTGTACTTTTATGTTGATGGTTTCCACGGCTTAATATTTCTGGGCCACCTTGCAGTTGGTAGGTTGTTATTGGACTAATTAGTCGGGAGTGTGTTTGATCTGTTCAGTTACTGACACAGCTGCCTGTTTAGTGAAACGGAGAGTTCCGTTGGTGAAACTTTGAGATTGAGTAGTAGGAAATCTCCCTTTATCGAGGTAGGGAGATAACTGGTTTGTGAAATAGGGAGATATCCATTTATAAAGCTGAGAGATCACAGGTCAGTGAAACAAGGCATTTCTTTTGGTAATAAACAGGGAGGCGTCCATTATTTAATTCAAAAGAGGACACCTCCATTGGTGAAATAGGACAGATATCCCGTTTGCTGAAACAGGGAGGTCTCTCGTTAGCAAAACAAGGAGATAACCGCAATAGTAAAACAGTTAGTTCACCCCTTTATGACACGGGGGAATCCGTTTGTGCAGGAAGAAGATAAGAAAGAACAATAATATTATTGAAAAGTTTAGTGTTTATTGGGGTTCTGCAACTCTGCATTGAGGCACCAAAGTTTCCCTAACTACCTTATACATTACACACAATCCATACACCCCCTTCGTGGGCAGTTTGAGAAGGTCGAGGTGGATCAACAGCCTGCCATTGGAGATCACACCAGGCAGCAGCCATGCCGAAACCGGGGGCGCCGATATCTCACGACGCCATCAAGAGATCGTTGAAGTCAAAGTTCAAGTTAATCGTCTCAGAGAACCGCATTCTTGTGGAAACAATCAATGGATATGTTAAAAAGGTAGCTCTTCTGTGTTGTTGTCTGTGTGGCTGGTCGTCTTACATTTCCTCTGTCACTTTCTCTCTCTCTTATTTTTTTTTTCTATATCATTCTTGTCTCTTTTACTGCCTCATGCTTTCTTTGTTGTTGTTGTTGTTGTTGTTTTTTTTTTTAATCTCCTGTCTTATTCCATATCTACTCTTGTCTAATACACTCAGAGTTCTAAACTATGTTGCTGTTGTTTTCTTGTTTCATGTGTTATCCTGTATTTACACTTATTTTCTGTATGATTCTTTATCCCTCCCCCCCCCCCCCGTCCCTCCTCTATCGCTCTCTCTATTCCCACTCTCTTTGGCTTCTCTCTTACTCTATCTCTCTGCCTGACCTCTCTCTCTGTACCCCTCTCTCTGGCTTCTTTCTCTTTCTCTCTCTCTCTCTCTCTCTCTCTCTCTCTCTCTCTCTCTCTCTCTCTCTCTCTCTCTCTCTCTCTCTCTCTCTCTCTCTCTCTCTTAGTATTCAATCTCCGTCTATTTCATTTACATTTCCCCCGTCACTTTGATATTCATCTCCATCATTGTTCAGTAACTCTTTCCCCTTCTGTTTATTTTCTCTGCCCATTTTCCCTTTCTTTTCCCAGTATCTTTCCCCTTTCCTTCTCCCCATCTATTCCCCTGCCTCTCTTGTTGCTTTCCCTTGATCCCCCTCCATATTTCTCTTCTCTACTTATTTCCTCTACATCTCTGCCCATGTGTGTTATCTGTCCCGTTTCCCCCTTTGCTGTGACCCTTTTTACATCTGTGGCTTCTGCCGCTGTCCCCATGTCCTCTGCCCCTCTCATAGTTTCTCTCCATTGTTCCTCTCCCCATTTGTTTCCTCTGTCCCTCTGCCTATCTCATTCCTCGGCCCATCTCTGTCACTTGTCCCTTTATCCACTTAATTTCTCGGTCAGTCTCCCTATGTAATCTGCCCCTTGCTACGTCTATTTTCTCTTTCTCCCTCGCCGTATATTCTCTCTCTCTCTCTCTCTCTCTCTCTCTCTCTCTCTCTCTCTCTCTCTCTCTCTCTCTCTCTCTCTCTCTCTCTTATTGTTGTTGCCATTTCTCTTCTTATTTATATGAACTTGATATTATCTCCCTGGTCTAGGGGTTACACGACTTTCTCCGTAATCCCGCATACTCTCGTGAGTAACGTGACGTGCACGAGAATCGGTAACGGTTCTCTCCGCGTCCGTAACTTATGGGGTATGTGAGCCGGTCGCTCAGAAAGCAATGGCAAACTACTGAGCGTAATCTTGCCAAGAAATCAACAATCAGCTGAAAGATGCTGATGTTGACAGCGATGTCCTGTAAAGGATATGCGAAAAAAAATGTATAGATCATCCAGGTCACCAGAAAGATGGTGCAAACTACCAGTTGCAGCGAAGAGAACAAGTAGCAATCTTCAGACTCCGCACAGGACACAGGTTCAAATACCCCATGTCTTATAAACTAAAGATAGAAGATACTAATAAATGTATCTGTGGCACTGGAAAATGACTGCTAAACATTTGTTGTAGGAGTGTCCAACATTTGCAGAATAGAGAAACCTATTGTGACCCACACCCGCTCCATTTGAGGACAAACTCAAGCTGACTACTGCTTTCTTTGCGTGCATTCATTTTGACCTGCAAGAGAAGAAGGGGAATATTACCTCATTGATGTTTCCCTCTTCTGCCTTTATATATCCTCCTTATAAATTTCCGCAAGTCTGGATGCACGAAGGAACAGTTTTCCCCTGACTTTCGCTAACTAGCGCCCCACCGTGCTCCAGACATTACCAGCCCAACTCATCTTATAACCATTTTGGGAAGTCTTCACTTGTACCCTCACATCGCTTATTCATGTATCCTTATATACGCACGATCGACATTCTGTTGTGGGTAAAGCGGTTCCACAGCAGACCATTGTCTTTGAGTTGTGAAGTGCTTGACCTTCACATAATCAAGGCCATGATATGAGGTGGTTTGTCGTCCAGCTAGTGAGTAAAGTGCGCGGAGCGACACTGTGAGCTGTGGATTTCATGTGGAATCCTATTACATCTGTCCGCGGTGGTTTGTATTGTGAATTGCATGTTCAGAAAAATGGCGGACGGCCGGTTGCTGAACTGTCTGGTTTTGCCTTATGTAGTAATGTGTTTGCACATGCTGGTTTTTTAAGTGACTGCCGCTTCAATCGACGATGATCTGTAATTTTCGTGGCGGGCTGTGTTGGCATTCTGGCAGCGGGTTTATGCATGTTTGCCTGTACGTGCTGTGGTGTGTCGGGACTGCTGTCTGTTCCACTTCTCACACGGGACAGAGAAGAGGATTTTGCGCGATATTCAGTGGCACAGGAAAGGAGAATTAAGCTGTCAACCTTTGTCGTCAAGTTGGAACCACGACTAACGACTTATGAAATATGGTGTCAGTTTCATCTCACGTCGGATTCCCTTCCCCAACAATTCACGGACAATTGCTGATCATTGTGTTGAGAATGGGTCCACCGCAGATTCGTACTAGTTGGAAGAAGTCATCCTGCCTCTGCTGGGAACTTGACCGGAAATGCTCTACTGTTGGTAGGTTGTCTCATTTTAAAATAGTGTGGGAGTAGCAGGTCTCTTGTTAAAACATCCAGCTGCTCAATGGCATAGCATGCGGGCAACTTTCATGCGGGCCTCCCATTGTTTGCCCTTGTCGGAGATATAAAAGCCGTCCCATAGGCCTCCTTGATTGGATTGGATTCTTCCACATCTCGAGTTGTATGCGGATGTTTAACTCAGGGTCGCTCCAGCCTTCAACATGATGCTCTGGGACTACAGCTTCGGGATTAACTTGACCGTGTTTGTAAGCGGTTAAGTCAATAAGTAAGTCACAAATGGCTGATAGAAAAATAACTAAATATGATAACAACTTGAAACCAGTTTATTTTTATACACACATTGTCCCTTTATTTCTCAACATAATTTCCACCAACATTGATGCACTTATCCCATCGTTTTATCAGTCCTCCTAAACCGGCTGCATAGAACTGCGTGCTCTGTTTTCTAAACCACGTGTTCACTTCACATTCAACTTCAGCGTCACTCGCGAAATGTCTCCCGCCAAAGCGTGGTTTCCTGTTTATGCTGACAAATGTTTGTCCCGTAAAGCGGTGTATAGCTGGGTGGAAAACGTTACGAGGACGAGTCAATAAGTAAGTCACACAGTTCTGTGGAATGACATGTAAGTGAAAACAAAGCACGCAGTTCTATGCAGCCGGTTTTGGGAGGACTGATAAAACGAAGGGATAAATGCATCAATGTTGGTGAAAATTATGTTGAGAAATAAAGGGACAATGTATGTATAAAATAAACTGGTTTCAATTTATTATCATAGTTAGTTATATTTCTACAGCCATTTGTGACTTTCTTATTAAATTATCCTCGTAGTTAGTTGTTTTAGTTGTTCAGTGAGACGTGTCTGCTATTGGTGAATTCCATTAGATGTTTGATGGGTATCGTCAGTTTCTAATGAGTTTTATTAGTTTTGTGAGTTTTGCCTGCTGTGCAAGGACTCTGAACCGGCTCATACGTCATGGTCGCTCAATCCACTTAAGCCTTGCCCCCATGGGCATTGGGTTGGAGTCGCGTGACGATGACCTATGACCCATGGAGGAAAGATGACCACCCTGGACCTAACCTCAGCCAGACTCTGTTCATGCTGGGCTGAAACCTGAACCAGTGGCAAGCTGGTGTGCCTGTCCACAGATGTGCAGTTCCGGTACCGGACTTGCACACAGTACTTGTGTCTGAGCTGGGAGAAGGGGTATGGAAGTATGTAACAGTCCCATGGAGATAGTAGTTTGGAGGACATTCTCGAACACTAGGCTCTCTATTAAATGACTCAAACTACTTGGACTTTACGGTATCTGGCTTGAAGGATTAGACTTGGGTCTTAGAGCGGGTCCACCAGCGGACTAACAGAGTGCGAGCAGCTATTCTCGTTCTGACACTTGTCTCTGCTGTCATGTAGGCAGAAAAAGTCTACAAGGAAATGGAGGCCAGTGATGACGTCAGCCCCAAACAGTTTGCCAAAGCTATGGAGAAGCTTGAGCGAGCCTATTCAGCCTGTGTCAGACTAATTATGGTTGCCTCAGATCTCTTCGGTGAGTGTTGTCTGATGTTGGCGAGTTCTGGTAGTTGTTCATTGACCCATGTCTGCTGTTTGTGACTTGCATTGTTTGATGGGTTTCGTCTATTGCTAATGAGTTGAATTGGTTGTTTGGTGAGTTTTGTCTGTTGTGCAAGGACGAAGATAATGTCAAGCTAAAAGTTGGTTGCCTATCCTTTACAGGATGTCGCAGTCAACCCCAGCATTTTTTAGCTGATGTGTGATTTATTGGCAAGTTTACGTTCAGTAAGTTGTTTGTCGATGCTTTCTGAACGACCAACACGCATACTATTATATGAAAATCAACGCAAGGTGGTCTGCTGCCATAGCTGTCGCAGCTATGTTTTGAACGCAGTAAAGGGGATTACGAATTGCGAAACATGAGTCGTACGAATCACACGATGTGGACTATAAGAAGAAGAAGAACAAGACATGAGGCCTGGTCCATTACGATACATTCAATTATGCTGTATATATTTGTGAGAATCGTATGACTGTTCATTTCTAAAGGGTGATTCTATGAATGTGATAGATCTGTGTAATAAGTGAAATATACTTACCCTTGCGTGTGATTCCTTGTTATATGAATGTTAGATATTTAGTTCTTATATGTGATGAGGAGTGGCCGGCTGCCTGGCCGAGGTGTTAGCAGCTTTCTCCTTTAACCCCGAATACTCTCGTGGTCGACGTGAGCGCACGAGAATTAGAAGTGGTTCGAGTCGCGCCAGGGACTTATGAGAGTATGCAGCCGGTCGCCCAGAAAGTCGTGGCGTGCTGATGAGCGTAATCTAGCCTAGGAATCAGCATACAACTGAAAGATGCTGGTGTTGACCGCAATATCCTGAAGCAGGATGGAAACGCGGGGAAAAAATGTGATGAGGAGTATAGAATATACGTGGCTTCATGAAATGACGCTTGTGTCAATCGCTTTATTACCTATCATGAAAGGTATATAAGCAGGTGTGGAAGAATTAAACAAAGCAACGGTTAGGAAGCCAGAAGGAGTTGTATGCGTCCAGGCACACATCCAAATGCTTAGGAAAACAGCGGAAGTCGTCCGCAAAAAAATTTTAAAAAAATAGGATTGTTGTAGCTGATTGAATGATGTTGTCACCGTGGATCATGACGTGTGTGGAATAGTTATAGATTTTATAAGAGTTCGAACAAATGAAAGTCACATGGCGATATATCTGAACTGTAGGCTGGCAGAACCTCTTCAACCTCGTCCGTGTTAACGCTTTTCTGCACAATGTCCGCGACATGAGGACGGGCGTTGTCATGCAACAAAATCAAACCGAGCGAAAGCATACCATGTCGCTTATTCGTCATGGCTCTGTGCAGCTTGCCTAGTGTGGCCTTGTAGCTGGTGGCATTGATGTTTACACCAGGCTCTTTAAAGTCCGTTAACAAAAGCCGTTCATGGTGAAAGAAACTTGCCGTCAGCATAACCGAACCGGCGGAAAGCTTGTGTCTTTGGTGATGCCAGAATATTTCATTGCCTGCTGGCTACTTTGCCTGCGCGGTTCAAAGGGGATGGCACTAAGATTCCTCGCCTGTAGTTAATTCTTGTATGTGATGAGAAGAATTTACACACAGCCTGTAATTAATTCTTTCTGGTATGTGGTGAGAAGAACAGATCTCGTGTTTGTGGTGTGAAGAATGTAGTTTGTGTATGCAGTGAATAGTATAGAGTTCTGGTATATGGTGAGAAAAACAGAGCTCGTGTATGTGGTGAGAAGAACATAGTTCTTGTATGATGTGAGAAGAACATAGCCGTTGTGAATCCACAGAGAAAGGAGACTCTGAGGGTCTCAAGAACAGAGACCTGGTCGCAAGTTCTTGCGAGTCAGACACCACCGTGTTTTCATCGGAGTCATCGGCAACAATCAGTAAGTATTGGTGTTCTGAATGTCAAGTCTATGATCTGGTCATCATTAATATCGTCACCACCATCATCATCGCTATCATCACGATGATCACATCATCCACAATCACCACCATTAACAGTGCTGGTCCCGGTCCAAAATACCCCCGCCACAGCGAAGAAGTCGCCCTCATCCTATCTGCAGAGGCAGAGAAGGCATTCATACGCAGGGAGCTGTGAATTCTTGTATGGTCATGGTCATCATCATCATCAAGTACCATGCCATGTGGCGTAGGCGTTCAAGTCTCTCCACGGATCTCGGTCTTTCCTGTTATGGATCAACTCTGCTGCCACCGTCTCAATCCATTCAGCATAATTTCTTTTGGTCGGCCCCTGCCTCTATTCCCCTCGATCTTTCCAGTTGTCACGATGTTCTCCAATGTATCCTTTCTCATCACATGACCAAAGACAGCTGTTTGTCGCTTTCTTATTGTTGTATATAATGTTCTAGTTTCATTAGTCTCTTTCAGGCAATCGTCGCTAGTTGCTCTGGCAGCCCAAGTTCTCTAAAATGCTCTAAAATGTTTTGCTTCCAAGTTCTCTAAAATGGTACCATCAATATTTAGAACCACAGATACAAAAGTGGACATGGATGTTATCCAGTGTTACGTACTAACACTGATACAGATGAATCAATGAAGGGAGACGTTTGCATGGAACTTATAAGTACTGTATGCAATCAAAGAAATGGTAATGTCGACAGTTATAAGGGTGACATGAATACTAAGATTTGACCGATAAAACGGGTTGTGAAGAGATAAAAGTGAAGCACGAACATTCAGAATTATTCACCAAGTTATGCGCAGTGAATTAATGTATGAAAGGAGGAATGTTTTACCGCATTAAAGAATACCGGAAGCAGAGTGGGTATCACCATACCACAACACAGAAAATCGAATTTGTATTAACAAGAAATTGAGATAGCGGTTTATAGAGATGCAGATATACATGCAGATCACCACGTGCTGATAAGTAAATGAAGTTGAAACTCAGGGGATACATAACATCTGATAAACATCGGAATCAGCACAATGTAGGACATCTCAGAAATATGGAAACTGAGGAACACTGTACGGTCTTACCCTGTAATAATTAGCAGGTCCAGCAATGGCTAGGGGAAGCATAGCGTACGCAATATTGGTGACAACAGATAAAAGCATTTGGAACCAATCGTATATAGAAGTTCTTGGGAAAAGGGAACTAAAACATAAGCATGATAACACCCGAAACCCATTAACAAATATAAGAACGAAAACATTATGTGCGTGTATAATTTATTATAAGCGGAGTTGTGTGCGCGTGCGTGCGTGCGTGTGTGTGTGTGAGAGAGAGAGAGATAGAGACATACACAGGGACAGAGAGAGAGAGAGAGTGTGATTTATTTTACGCGGACAGATGTATACGTTTGTGTGTCTATAATTTATTCTACGTAGACAGATGTATACGTTTGTGTGTCTATAATTTATTCTACGTGGACAGATGAATACGTTTGTGTGTCTATAATTTATTCTACGCGGACAGATGTATACGTTTGTGTGTCTATAATTTATTCTACGTGGACAGATGTATACGTTTGTGTGTCTATAATTTATTCTACGTGGACAGATGTATACGTTTGTGTGTCTATAATTTATTCTACGCGGACAGATGTATACGTTTGTGTGTCTATAATTTATTCTACGTGGACAGATGTATACGTTTGTGTGTCTATAATTTATTCTAAGCGGATACCAATCGAACTCGTAAAATACCCAATGAAAAGGGCTTACAACGGAGGTCCAAGTCTTCGGAGGTCCGGCTGCATGACAGCACAAGGATGAGGGTCAAACCCCAGCCGGCCAGCAGGAAGACACGAGTGGTGGATGTGGCAGAGACATCTGGGGTAATGACGTGACCATGCGTGGTTGTGTTTAGTGGTGGAATTTGTCTTATGTGGTTGTGTTGAGTGGTGGAATTTGTCTTATGTGGTTGTGTTGAGTGGTGGAATTTGTCTTGTGTGGTTGTGTTTAGTGGTGGAATTTGTCTTATGTGGTTGTGTTGAGTGGTGGAATTTGTCTTGTGTGGTTGTGTTGAGTGGTGTCATTTGTCTTGTGTGATTGTTTTGAGTGGTGACATGTATCTTGTGTTGTGGTGGTGTTGAGTGATAGCATTTGTCTTAGCTAATCTTCTATCATTCTATTGATTGTTCCCGTCTGTCTGATCCTATATGTTGTGATTATGTTGTTTTATGCCATCTCTGCTACCTTGTATGTTAGGTTTTGTTCTTCTTCTTCTTTTTGTTCGCTCGCTTAAACTCGAGCGTAGTCCTTAAACATTTGTTAAAGTAGTAAAGGACTGAGTTTTGCGTTTGGGCTTGCTTTCCCTTTTAAAGGTGTCCCTAGCCATTCAGGCGAGCCCACTCCGACTTCAGAGGTGATTGGTTTTGTTGATTAGTCACATCTGAATGATTCATCTACACATATCAGTTATGTCCTTTTATCAAGACATAACAAAGTAGGTCCTTGTATCAATAAATATCAATTACGTTCCGTTATCAAGTAATATCAGTTAAGTTCTGTTCTGAAATAAAATATCGACTTTGTTCTGTTATAAAAATATAAATAATTTTCTATTATCACCAAATTACAAGATGTTATGTTATCACCTAGATACATTATGTTCTGTTATACACAAACTCGAATGGCACAGTGGCCAGCGTGCTTATCAGCCCGCACAGAGGTTATGCGTGCGACATTTTTCGATGCAGAAAATAAAGCAATACTGACATTGTCTCCCAAGTGGACCCATCCTACAATGGGTGCCAGGACATACCAATGTGATGTTGACCCCCATCACTCATCCAGTGATAATAACAGGAGCACCATATACCCGGTATGCCGCAGGGAATGGAACAGTGGCCTTGCCTTTCACTGACAGATAAATAGAATGTCTGTTTTCTCACATCCTAACAGACAGTTGTTCTAGTAACTTCAGTACATACAGGAACCAAACAGACAGTTGTTCTAGTAACTAAAGTACGGACAAGAACCGTTTACACTTCATCCATACAGACAATTGTCCTAGTAACTTAAGTACATACAGGAACCGTTTACATTTCATCCAAACAGACAATTGTTCTAGTAACTTAAGTACATACAGGAACAGTTTACACTTCATCCAAACAGACAGTTGTTCTAGTAACTTAAGTACATACAGGAACCGTTTACACTTCATCTAAACAGACAATTGTTCTAGTAACTAAGGTACGTACAGGAACCGTTTACACTTCATCGAAACAGATAGTTGTTCTGGTAACTTAAGTACTGTCATAATCCCCCACTGTTGTGCCGCGGCGTCGTTACGCGCGTCAGGCAAACCCCAGTTACCCATCCACAGGTTCGCTGGTGAGTTAGAGTAACCGTCAGCGGTCAAGCAAGTACAAGCGTGACGCACGCAGTTCCCGCTGGACTCGATCCCACAGGGCAAGTGCTCAGAGCGAGAAACGGCAGACGAGGCTTGGGTATTCGGACTGGACAGACGTGGTTTGAGAGAGGCTTGTATTATTGCTGTGCCTGAATGTCGATTGCTAGTATCTCTTGTGAGAGGATGGAAGACTGCGCGGCTGTGGTTTGAGTCTGTGAGTGTATTGATTCATCGACTGTGTGTATTTTTGTATTCACATTGTGCGGGCAACATGCCGAATTAGATTGTGTTGCATGTGAAGTGTAAATAAATGTTGAACTTAGTGTTACCGTGTGTCAAGTCAAATCATTCTGTGACTGTGTATGTCTCGCATATGTTAGGTCAAGCGAGCCAGATTCATCCTTAAATGTGAGAACCTGACATGTGTGAACGTGGGGAATCGTCCTTGTTGATATATTTGAACCAAACGTACCTAGGTAGCTCGTACTTGTTAATTTATTTGAGCCATATGTATGAACATTATGTTTACGTCCTTACTAAAGTTGATCATTTGAGTTGTGTGTAAGCGATGTATCATCATAGTTACTGAACGTGTAAACATGGCTAACTTGTCTTCGTGAAAGTAGTTGGGTAGCGTGTGGAAGGAGAAAGTTCAGGAAAGAAAAATACTTGTGGAAATTGTTGAACAGACGACATTACGACCAACAATAACACTCGATGGCATACACACCTAAATCAAAACTTAGCGACAAGCATACACCTCACAAAATCACAGATTCTAAAATTGTTTTCCTCCAAAAGTAAACAGGTTTTTGTGGGTCACCTGAAACTGTTATCCGTATAGGTCATTTGTCCAAACAGTAACGACCCTACAGTCGCTGGTCCTGTTTTCACCCATTCTCCAGTGTCTCCAGAGCACTTAAGTATTACACTTTTTCATATACTTTTGTATGCAAGTTTAGGCACGCGCTGTAAATTCAGAAATATTGTATAAATTGTTCAAATTACTAACACTTTATAACAAAATTGCGTGTGTGAGAATTCATTTTCATTGAAACATTCCATCATGTCAACTTTAAATGATTTCATTGAGATGGGTTTTAAGTTAAAGTTAACTGGTGATGAGTTAACAAAATGGAGTGAAACTAAATATTCAGAACACCTCCTGGCACAGGAAAAAGCTAGAGACCGCGATGAAAGGGCGGCTGAAAGAGCTGAAAAAACTAAGCAAGCAGAATTGGAGTTGGCTGCAAAAACTAAAAGGCAGAAATAGATGCTGAATTGAAAGAAAGCAGAAATCTTCAGCTCAAAGTAAACGAGAAGAAGCTCGAACTACAGCTGAAAATCAAACAGCTTGAAGCCGAAACAGCTGTAGAAAAAGAGTCTCGTAAATCAGAAAGACTGAAAAAGAAAACCAGTACAAAAAGTACCAAGGGATCGTCAGAAACTATACCTCGGGAGACTGCATAGCAGCCTTTACCCAGAACTTTGAAACATTAATGGACCATTACCAGATCCCAGAAATCTGAATGGAACATAATATACATGAAAAGGTTTATCAGGGGAGCCTCTGAAAGTCATAGAGACCATCCCTAAAGATCTCAGAAAAGACTATCAGTACATAAAGTCAAAAATTATGTCACATTTCCTGTTAGATGAAGCAGGCTACAGAGAACAATTTAGTAAGATATCTCCAAAACCTACACAAACGTTCTCTGACTACATTTCTGTAGTACAGGATATTTTCAGCAAATGGCTGTCTGCGGCCAAGATTAATGAGAACTTTAATAAACTAAAAGATCTCATCCTTAGAGATAAAATCATCTCATCTCTTCCACCTCCATTTTCCAAGTTTCTGCTAGAGTGTCAGTGTGAAAGTGTAGAACAGATAGAAAAACGAGGTTCTGGCTATTTTACAGCCAACAAGCAGTGTTTTTCCAGTGGGTTGACTGACTTAAGTTTTGTAGCAGCTGCTACACATGACAAACCAAGATCAGAGCCCTACAATAGGCAAAGATCATTTAAGCCTAATACTGAGAAATACCAGCAATGTAGATTTTGCCAACTAGCACACAATCAGACAGAGATGTGTGATAAGAACCCAGAATATCTAAAATACTTGCAAAACTACGTGAATAAGCAAGACAAAGAGCGAAGAAGCTATAAACGCCTAACCAAATGCTTCCTCTGTAAGGCGTATGGCCACTGGCGCCATTCCTGCTTAGGCAAACAGATGACCAAGAAGGCTAATGCAGCCATGTTCGATAGCTCTTCCTCAGATGATGAACAAGTCGAAGACCACCCTGTGAACTCAGCACAGACTATTGATATATTTAAGTTAGAAAAATGTACCACCTGTAACCAATTTCATGAAGATGGCCTTTTGACATGCGGCCACTCAATACCTATCACCAACGAAGAAGCTAACTTGGTGATAGACTCCAAAGGCAAGATTAACATCCACCAGGGATATGTTAATGGCAAATCTGCTACAGTCTTACGGGACAGCGGAAGCACTCTTATCGGTGTAAAAAGAGGGTTCATATTGCCTACAGATTATACAGGCAAGCACATAACATGCAGAACTTTCTCTGGTAACATCGAAAAGTATCCACTTGCATGGGAGTATATTGACACCCCATTCATCACAGGAAAGGTCAAATGTGCAGCATTATCCAACCCATGTTGTGATATTATTGAATGTAACCTACCTGAGGTGAATGATATGCCTCATAACACCATAACATCTAGTACCAAGTGTATTAAGGATGATGTACCAGCATCTCCATCTAATTGCATTAGTGAGAGTGTGATATCATTGAATGAATGCACTGTAGCCAATTCTGTAATATCCATCACATGAATCCATTGATGTAATTGATTCACCACCATGTCATGTTACCGATAATGTTAACGCAGTAACTAGATCTGCTGCTAGAGTGCAAGATCAAATTGATCAAACTGAGGCACTACAAATGCTAAGCCCAGTGTTACTTCCTCCGAAAACCATGAGGGAGAACTTCATAAAAGCCCAAAAGGCTGATCCATCATTGTGTAAATATTTTAATCTTATAGGCCAAAAGCCAAGGTTAACCAAAAATGCAAGATGGCATTTTGCTCTGAAAGATTGCATCCTCACAAGGTACTATACCAGAGGCAACCACACTACAGAGCAAACGGTACTGCCAGGTGAATACCGTAAACAGGCCTTACATCTTGCACATGATATACCTTTCGCAGGGCATATGGCATATTCTAAGACCAGATCTAGATTGTTAACACAGTTTTATTGGCCAAAATTCTGCAATGACACAAAACAATATTGCAGATCCTGTGACATCTGCCAAAAACTAGTGAAAAAGGGTAAACACCCACAGGCTGAATTACAGGTTACAGATTTAGCCAGTAGACCCTTTGAGAAGATCTCGGTTGACATTGTAGGTCCTCTAAATCACGTTACATCTAGAGGAAATAAATACATAATTACAACAATTGATCTCTGTAGTCGGTGGCCAGAAGCGATTCCCCTCAAGAACATAACTGCCAAGGAAGTGATGGAAGTTTTCTTCCATATATTCTCAAGAGTAGGGTTCCCTGACACTATCCTATCCGATCGTGGAAGTCAATTTATAGCGGCAGCAACGCAAGCTTTCACCAAAATGTTAGGTGTTAAGCAATGCTTTAACAGCCCATATCATCCCCACTCCACTGGGATTATAGAGAAAATTAACGGGGACTTAAAGCATATGCTGTCTAAAGTCACACAAGAACATCCTGAAGACTGGGATACCTATTTGCCTGCCATATTATTTGCTTATAGCGAAGTGCCTCATGCCAGCACCGGTTTTTCACCATTTGAGCTTGTGTATGGTGCCAAACCACGCGGCCCATTATGTATATACAACTCCATGTTAACTGAAACTACACCTGTACATAAACCCATATCATCATACGAACATGTAACATCATTGCGTGAAAGAATAATGAGATCTTGTATCATAGCCAAGGAAGCACTTAAGCAATCTGGTGCTATCTATAGACAATACGCAAACAGAGGAAACAGGACAATAACGCTGACACCTGGACAGGACGTTCTTCTTCTTCTACCGAGTGACCGACATTTACTGACAGACTCATGGCAAGGGCCATTCAAAGTACTAAGACAGATTTCGACGGTTGACTATGAAATTGCAGTCAAAGACAAACACAAAATATTCCACGTCAACATGCTTAAACCATACTACAACAGAGACGAAGACCAAGACGAGACAGCAGCCAGCACCACCATAGTTGACCATGAAGACGACGAGGAGACCGACGAAATACCAACACCAGCACTACACGTGACAAATTGTTTACAAGACATTAAAATCAACCCTCAGCTAACACAAGCAGAGACCGACAGTTGCAGACAATTAATACAAAACTACAACACCATCTTTTCTAACCAACCAGGACAAACAGACTTAGTACATCACCACATTACCTTGACATCCGCCACACCTTGAGGACTGTACGAATAGTGCAAATTACCATTTGGGCTTGTTAATGCACCTGCAACATTCGTACGCATGACTAGATTACTTTTGACAGACATAACGAACATCATCTCGTACATGGACGACATTTGTTTGCACACAAAGACAATGAGAGACCATATAACGACACTACAGCAGACATTTGAACGTATCAAACAGCACGGACTGACAGTTAAACCTACTAAAGTTGACATAGCCTACCAAGAAATCTCCTTTTTGGGCTTTAAAGTCTCTAATGGCTTTGTCACAACTGACGACAACATCGTATCAAAAATTCTAAAACTATCACTTCCGACTACAAATAAACAAGTCAGAAGTGTGTTAGGACTGCTAAATTACTACAGAGAGTTCATACCAGATTTTGCTGAACTGACTGAAAGTTTTACTAACATACTAAAAAAACTAGGTAGCTGTTCCTCGCACGAGGGAAGACTAGTTAGAGCTTTGTGAACAGCGAGTGCCTAAAATCTGCATTCGATAAAGTATTATCCTATTTTTCCGAGAATAGTTCAAAGAATCCCATTCTCATACTGCCAAATTTGCATAGTCCTTGTCCTTTCAGATTGCTCACAGATGCGAGCTCCGTGGTGATCGCGGCGGTACTTTTACAGGAAAGTGACGGCATTTTGCATCCTGTATATTACCTAAGCCGAAAACTCAAACCGAGGGAACGAAGTTGGTCCACACCTCAGAAAGAGGCCCTCGCTCTTGTATTTGCCATCACAAAATTGTCCAGATTCCTCCTTGGGAGGCATTTTATAGTGGAAACCGACAACAGCCCACTGACGATTATTGCATCAGGTGCGCCGACTAACCACATGATAGCTCGATGGTCTCTTTTGCTCCAAGATTACAGCTTTGAAGTGAGACATATCCCCGGCAAGCTTAATACACTAGCCGATCTGTTGTCCCGTTGACCCGATGATACCCAGTAGCCACTTATTGTCTGAGTGCAGTGTGTCAAAACACTCAGACCATCACAGCCAGTAATGAAGTTTTTTTTCCAGAAAAGCTGTGAATCATGTGATAGGGACCAGATCCCATTGTAAATAGTACTAGTATCTTATAAATATTGTGATAATTGTGTTGTATAAGTGCGTAGTATGTGGTAGAAAGTGAACAGTATTAATTGTAAATATTACGAACAAAGAACAGTGCCACATGTGTTCATAACTTACCTCAATGAACAATTGAAGTTATCCGTGGTATCTGTAAACCGGACTTATCCAGTGACATTTTAATCCGAATGAAACTAACGAGTGATTGAAACAAACTGTGACAGTTAAACCACTGTAGAACATTGTAATCCAGAAATTTTCAACGAAACATCGAACACACCAGCTTGTTATAACAACTTGACATTCCGAGTATTGTTACATCCTTACGGAACAAGTGTGTTAAGAACTTTCGTTTACATCAGCTGTGCGTGTGTACTTCCGGAAAGTTATTAATTTATACAAAAGTGTAGCAGACTATGAACAAAAACCCAAAAAGTAATGACGCATGTAAAATATTTGTGAAACACGAATTTAAAATACGCGAATTGTGTATTATAATTTTTGTAGTAGTGTAATCTGAGAATCATATCTTGATCAACTTGTTCACAGTAGCGACATTTATTTCGCTATTGTAAAGAAGCATCAAGCTATGACGCTGAGAAATATATTAACAAATGAAATTTATTGTAGTTAATATATGTTTAGATTATTTCCCTTGTATTTAATTGTTGTCACATATTACACCAAAGGGCAGTAAATCCAAAAAGGTGGTAATGTGTAAGGTATAACAATAACCTTTGTCTTGCCAGGTTGTCAACACTCCAAGATGACATCAGCTGAGCATGGAAGAGATTGTCGAAGTTGTAGACCAACATAAGATGTCCCTGCCAAATTTGAGTAGGACTCTAAGGTTGAAATCGTCTCATTTTGGGACGATTTGCAGTTTAACCTGACGTTTTCGGACGTATTTGAATTTTTTTTCATTTTGGTTGCGAGGTAGTTGCATGGAATGCTGGTGCTACCGGTCTGACTGTGTCATAATTGCAACGGACGTGATTATCCATCGAAAGGATTGTACTTGGGAGGTGTTACTGTTTGACACCACATGAGGTAATATATATATATATATATATATATATATATATATATATATATATATATATATATATATCATGCAATACCTATGTATTTCAATTAAAACTATGCCAATGCATCAACGACACCTAATGGGAAGATTCTGACTGGGTTAAAATATTAACCTTAAGTTTACAAAGAGCTCACATGAAAGGTGAAACCTTTCATGAAGGTGAGGTGTGGAGAGTGTCATAATCCCCCATTGTTGTGCCGCGGCGTCGTTACGCGCGCCAGGCAAACCCCAGTTACCTATCCACAGGTTCTCTGGTGAGTTAGAGTAACCGTCAGCAGTCAAGCAAGTACAAGCTTCACGCACGCAGTTCCCGCTGGACTCGATCCCACAGGGCAAGTGCTCAGAGCGAAAAACGGCAGACGAGGCTTGGGTATTCGGACTGGACAGACGTGGTTTGAGAGAGGCTTGTATTATTGCTGTGTCTGAATGTCGATTGCTAGTATCTCTTGTGAGAAGATGGAAGGACTGCGCGGCTGTAGGTTTGAGTCTGTGAGTGTATTGATTCATCGACTGTGTGTATTCTTGTATTCACATTGTGCGGGCAACATGCCGAATTAGATTGTGTTGCATGTGAAGAGTAAATAAACGTTGAACTTAGTGTTACCGTGTGTCAAGTCAAATCATTCTGTGACTGTGTATGTCTCGCATATGTTAGGTCAAGCGAGCCAGATTTCATCCTTAAATGTGAGAACCTGACAAGTACATACAGGAACCGTTTACACTTCATCCAAACAGACAATTGTTCTGGTAACTTAAGTACATACAGGAACCGTTTACACTTCATCCAAACAGACAGTAGTTCTAGTAACTTAAGTACATACAGGAACCGTTTACACTTCATCAAAACAGACAGTTGTTCTAGTAACTTAAGTACATACAGGAACCGTTTACACTTCATCAAAACAGACAGTTGTTCTTGTAACTAAAGTACGTGCAGGAACAGTTTACATTTCGTAAGCCGCATTGACAATATGCTGCTGGGTCCATATTATTTACACTCCGCAGTTGATGTGGTCGGTATCAGACCGGGCGCCTTGACTGCCCACATCATGTTCTGGCGCCTTGACTCTCCACATCCTGTTCTGGTGCCTTGACTGTCCACATTATGTTCAGGCGCCTTCCACATCATGTCCTATTTCTTTGACCTCGGAGCACAAGTTAATGTGTACAATCCGCTCAAGTTGTTCTGTTGTGACACAAATGATGGTCTTCTGTTGTGAAACAAATGATGGTCTTCTATTGTGACACAAATGATGGTCTTCTATTGTGACACAAATGATGGTCTTCTGTTGTGACACAAATGATGGTCTTCTGTTGTGTAATAATGACTGTCATGTTCTTGTCTACAGATGGAAGTGTCCAATACTGAATCCGAACGGCTCTTTGTTCACCCAGGTGGCAACTCTGACTTTGATCACCTGATAGGTAAGTCACATCACTCACCTGATAGGTAAGTCACTTTGATCACTTGATAGGTAAGTCAATTTGATCACCTGATAGGTAATATAGACCACATCCTGAGTAGGGAAGATAAAATTACTTGGCTGGCACCTGGCCGTCTTGGGAACCGATAGTTTGTAAAAGTGGAGTTATATCTCTCCATAACACAAAGTCTAGGCTGAATTTAGAGACCATGTGTTGTCCATGCAGCATGATCCCTCTCTCGTTCTGCCTAGTTTACTCCAGAGTGAAGGTAACACCAATACGTCTGGAACAAAACAATCTACAGAAGTCGCCAGGATCAGCAAAGCAATAACTATCCGCCTGTCCGCGCTTCCATCCTAGACCAGTTGCCGACCAAGGCTTAGGGCCTGGTCTGCCCTGCCATGACACTTAGTCTTTAAGTTGCAATTCCTTGCACTAGGGTAAGGTTTGTACCCTCCCAATTGTGCTCCTCCACCAGAAGCCGTGGCAGAATGTAGGGTGCGAGTTTGGTGAGCACCGCCCAATAATCAGCGCTAACAGGAAGCAGATACTACGGTCTATTGTCATACCGTAGATCAGTCATATCTAAGACCTGACATACCAACATTCGGCGCTAACAGAAGGCAGGTAGTACTGTCTACTGTCATACGGCAGCTCAGTCATATATAAGACCTGACACTAATAGGGAACATAAGATAGTTAATTCCGAATAGAGCAGATATAGACAGTTACTAGCGGAGATAACAACAGGCGGTAACATTTTAAGTAACAAAGATAATATAACCCAACAATGATGAAAGTAACCACAGCTTGAGACATAAAGATGCGGGCTATGTGAAGTGTGCACATAATGACACTGTAGGGTTTGTTCTCATCTAGTTTTCACAGACAAGGTGACTTTATCGGTTACTGACTGTGTCCTGTAGCACTGCATCTGTCTCTGTTTCTGACGTCAGTGTAGCAATATGTTCTGTTGCAGAGCTTCAGCGATTCCTGCACGGGTTAGAGAACGAGAAGCAACAGACAGATCATCCCAATCCGTGTGTCGCTAAAGAAAAAGAGCTGCCCAGCTACAAGATCCAGCGGGAGAAGGTGACTGTTGTCAGTAAAGAAAACGGAGATGGTAAAGAAGCTGCAGAAGAGGCTATACCTCACAGTTTGCCTCACAGACTCAAAGTCTTGAAGTCTGCAATAGAAAACTTCAGGGACCGCAGCTCAGGGGATGAGCGTATAGCTCAAGCCCTTCATGACATCCGAGAACTGGTGCTGAAGAATAAGGATTCGAAAGATAGTTTGGTAGGTAAAGACTATCAACCTGAGTGTGAATGCAAGGATGGATACAATGCTCAGGTGAGTCCAGTATCGGATTCAGTGTCCACAGAACCCCATCTCAGGATTGGACAACTCAGTAATAGTTTAAGCTGAAGACCAGGACGTCAAGGAAGGTGATGGACATGAGCTCAAACAAGACTCGGCTGATGTCCAGAATGGAAGCAAACAAAGAGATGGTTCAGGCGTCCAGGTCACTGCTCCCCAGGCAACTGCAGGAGATGGGAATATTCAAACAAGTAAACACACTCAGGCGGCTGAGAAGGGCCAACAGGTCCATGTCCATCAAATGCAGCAAGCCGGTCCCGATCAGATGAGAGCCAAGGAACGAGGGCAGAGTCCCCAGCCAAGACAGCCCAGTCAGCACCCGACCCAAACCAGCCCTGCTCAGTCTCCGCGAGTCTCCAGTGATGACAAAGAGGACATCAATCAGATCATCGTGAACCGAATAGTTGACATGGTCAGTGCCCAGCTGGTGCCTCGACTTCAGAAGTCCGGTGCCGAAGATGGGGGTGTGTCCACTCAGCATGTCTCAGGAAGGGCAGCTGAGAGTACCTGGAAGGGAAGAGCCCAGCAGGACTGCAGACGGCGTTCACTCTCCCACACAGTTGGCTTGCAATTGCTTCCCTCATGCTCTGCAGCAAGGAAACTATTGTGGGAACTGTGGCCACATTCCCAAGTTTCGGCTTTACTATCCTCCTGGCCAGAATCAGCATGAACTTGAGAAGCTGCAAAGGCGGTCTCACCGCCCAAAGATGGTCAGTTTTGTGGAGGATTGTGACAGTGGCTCGCAGTGCAATGCCTGGGATCCTAGATATGCTTTTGACTCCAGGCAGGTGAGCCATGACACATCCCCCACGCGGGTGACTCGACCTTTCGTGTTCAAGGAAGATGAGACAAGACAGCAGCAGAACTATCGGAGCCAGTCGAACAGCAGATACACCAGCCCACATAAGAAAGCCATGTACAACGTGCAGCAACCGCTCCCGCCGCAGCGTTGCACCAGTCTGCAGCAACAGCCGCAGCACCCTCCGGTGCGGAGAATACTGCACAGTGAAGACCTGTTTGTGGCCGAACATGAAGTCAATGTGGACAAAGATGAAGAGAGTGAACGAGTAGACGAGAGTGACCAGGAGGTCATGAGTGAGCGTCTGCCACACCCTTCTCAACAACAGGACCTCCTCTCCAAGAGAGTGCCTGGTCATGACTCATTTGCTTGGGTAAAGCGTCCGGCGCCCAATAGCCCATCACCGATTGAAACTAGTGAATACCTGACGATTCATCCAGCGCAGCGCTGCTCAACACCTCAGCACCAAACTACAGCTCATAGAAATGATTCCTTTGGCCGGAATTTCAATCCTGACATCCAGAAGGCATCTCAGGCAATTCCTCAGGAAAGACAATGGTTTTCATCCCCACAGCAACCATCAGAGTCCGGTTCCATGGAAGAAAACAAAGTATGCCCAAATGAAGCGAATGCCCATAGTCGGTTTCCCTATCGACATTCAGAAAGCGCACAGCTCGAGCAGACACCAGGAGATTTTTCCGATTGGCAGGCTGTCTCTGCGAGTGAACACTTTAGCCCAAACAGTGAATGGGTACAGAGCCAGCTCTCTCAAACTTCGGTGACGCCTCACTCCCAGCAGCCAGCGGAAGCACCTCGACCATGCCCTCCCAGGCTGCCACGTTCAGCAACGCCGCAGACACAGACACACCATCCTGTAGGCGGATACCCCACCAGCATGTCCAACAAAGGCACCTACGGGAACCTGAAGAACTACGAGCCGGTTCACCAGATGTCGGGGTCCAGCTGCGAAGGAAGTCCGGCCTTTAGCGGAGATGAAAAGGTAAGTGGCTCAATCCTGTTTCGCTTATATAGATTTAAGAAGACTGTAATAGGTAAGCGATACGCCCCACGATAGAAGAGGACAGATGAAGCACAACTTGTATGCCTAAACAAGACTGTAATATACCTCTACAGACTAGAGTACGCCCTGAACCTCAATGTAGAAGAGGAAAGACTAAACATGAATGTCATGAACGTTTATATCTCAGGGTAAAAGAGGATATGCTAGAAAGAATGTTAGGTAGCTCTTTGACTCGGGGTTGAACAGGAAAGACTAAACAAGGCTGTAAGGTACTTCTGCCTCCATGTTAGAAGAGGAAAGACTAAACAAGACTGTAAGGTACTTCTGCCTCCATGTTAGAAGAGGAAAGACTAAACAAGGCTGTAAGGTACTTCTGCCTCCATGTTAGAAGAGGAAAGACTAAACAAGGCTGTAAGGTACTTCTGCCTCCATGTTAGAAGAGGAAAGACTAAACAAGGCTGTAAGGTACTTCTGCCTCCATGTTAGAAGAGGAAAGACTAAACAAGACTGTAAGGTACTTCTGCCTCCATGTTAGAAGAGGAAAGACTAAACAAGGCTGTAAGGTACTTCTGCCTCCATGTTAGAAGAGGAAAGACTAAACAAGGCTGTAAGGTACTTCTGCCTCCATGTTAGAAAAGGAAAGACTAAACAAGGCTGTAAGGTACTTCTGCCTCCATGTTAGAAGAGGAAAGACTAAACAAGGCTGTAAGGTACTTCTGCCTCCATGTTAGAAGAGGAAAGACTAAACAAGGCTGTAAGGTACTTCTGCCTCCATGTTAGAAGAGGAAAGACTAAACAAGGCTGTAAGGTACTTCTGCCTCCATGTTAGAAAAGGAAAGACTAAACAAGACTGTAAGGTACTTCTGCCTCCATGTTAGAAGAGGAAAGACTAAACAAGGCTGTAAGGTACTTCTGCCTCCATGTTAGAAGAGGAAAGACTAAACAAGGCTGTAAGGTACTTCTGCCTCCATGTTAGAAGAGGAAAGACTAAACAAGGCTGTAAGGTACTTCTGCCTCCATGTTAGAAGAGGAAAGACTAAACAAGGCTGTAAGGTACTTCTGCCTCCATGTTAGAAGAGGAAAGACTAAACAAGGATGTAAGGTACTTCTGCCTCCATGTTAGAAGAGGAAAGACTAAACAAGGCTGTAAGGTACTTCTGCCTCCATGTTAGAAGAGGAAAGACTAAACAAGGCTGTAAGGTACTTCTGCCTCCATGTTAGAAGAGGAAAGACTAAACAAGGCTGTAAGGTACTTCTGCCTCCATGTTAGAAGAGGAAAGACTAAACAAGACTGTAAGGTACTTCTGCCTCCATGTTAGAAGAGGAAAGACTAAACAAGGCTGTAAGGTACTTGTGCCTCCATGTTAGAAGAGGAAAGACTAAACAAGGCTGTAAGGTACTTCTGCCTCCATGTTAGAAGAGGAAAGACTAAACAAGACTGTAAGGTACTTCTGCCTCCATGTTAGAAGAGGAAAGACTAAACGCAAATCGTGTGTACGTGTATACCCAACAAGAATGTTATGTACATCTGCACCTTAGTTTACAAGAGGAACAACTTTAAAAAAGATTAATGTACTTCGACAGAAAGTCAGCAGAATAACTAAACAAGATCTTAAGATACCCATGCATTCAAAGGTAGAATTGGAAATGTCAATACCACTGAGCATATAAATAGTTGTAGTCATCATTATTCCTAACCCGGAACCATGTTTATCGGAACATCTTCACCCTAGCCAGCATCTGAGATTGAATCCAGCATCCCAGTAAAACTCCGTGCCTATTATACATGTATGACAGGTTGTCATTGTTGCGTCTGTTTTCTGTTTTCGTGAAGCAATCCTATAAACGAGTTGTAGTGTTGTTTTGTATTCTTGCCATAGTTCTATAATCTAAGTTCTTGTCAGTTTCTGAAATAGTTCAGTAAACAAAAGCATATGTTCTTTTGCGTTCTTGAAATAGTTTTATAAATAGTCTGCGTTGTTCTATGTCTCCAAGAAACAGTTCTATAAACAAGAATATATGTTGCTGTTTTATGATTCCAAGGAATAGTTCTCCAAACAAGAGTATATGATGTTGTTTTATGTTTCCAAGGAACAGTTCTACAAACAAGAGTATATGATGTTGTATGTTTCCATGAAACAGTTCTATAAACAAGAGTATATGTTGTTGTATGTTTCCAAGAAACAGTTCTATAAACAAGAGTATATGTTGTTGTATGTTTCCAAGAAACAGTTCTATAAACAAGACTATATGTTGTATGTTTCCACGAAACAGTTCTATAAACAAGAGTATATGATGTTGTATGTTTCCACGAAACAGTTCTATAAACAAGAGTATATGATGTTGTTGTATGTTTCCAAGAAACAGTTCTACAAACAAGACTATATGATGATGTTGTATGTTTCTACGAAACAGTTCTATAACCACGAGTTCATGTTGTTCTGCCACTCAGGTACACGGAGACAACACAACATCCAGCCACGATGAGTCCGACGGGAAGGAATCCAAACCTCAACGCCCAGAAGTTGTGTGTATCGATGCCATGCAGCTCCACGCAGGTGGGTACTCTTCTCTTCTAAACGTCTTGTTTCTAGTCTTTGTGGCCTTCTTCTGTCTGTGTACCCAATTTTTGACAATTTGAATATAAAGTTTGTCGTTCGTTCCTTTTATCCAGTTTTCGGTTTGAATGAATAAAGGAGCACCTGCAGTTGTGGGTGGCCTTTGTGGCGCAGTGACTAGTATGCTGGCCTGCCCCCACGCTGGACAAGCGTTCATGTTGGCATTGAGGCTGAGATTGCTTTCACTGACCTGGCTCTTTGGTCTGCCCACACTGACCTGGACCTTCGGTCTGCCCACACTGACCTGGCTCTTTGGTCTGCCCACACTGACCTGGACCTTTGGTCTGCCCACACTGACCTGGCTCTTTGGTCTGCCCACACTGACCTGGCTCTTTGGTCTGCCCACACTGACCTGGACCTTTGGTCTGCCCACACTGACCTGGACCTTTGGTCTGCCCAACCAAAACTCATACCTGGAAATTTAATAGGAAGTAAAGTCTACTGATCGTTTCACTGAGTGCCATAGATTGGTCCTCTTGAGTGCCTTAGATTGGTCCTAATTGTGTGCCATAGATTGGTCCTCATTGAGTGCTATAGATTGGTCCTTATTGAGTGCCATAGATTGGTCCTTATTGAGTGCCATAGATTGGTCCGCTTGAGTGCCTTAGATTGGTCCTCATTGTGTGCCATAGATTGGTCCTCAGTGAGTGGACCTTGTATAGTTACCATGTCCCAGCTGCCTGGTATCACCTTGTATAGTTACCATGTCCCAGCTGCCTGGTATCACCTTGTAGAGTTACCATGTCCCAGCTGCCTGGTATCACCTTGTAGAGTCACCATGTCCCAGCCGCCTGGTATCACCTTGTATAGTTACCATGCCCCAGCTGCCTGGTATCACCTTGTAGAGTCACCATGTCCCAGCCGCCTGGTATCACCTTGTAGAGTTACCATGTCCCAGCTGCCTGGTATCACCTTGTAGAGTTACCATGTCCCAGCTGCCTGGTATCACCTTGTATAGTTACCATGCCCCAGCTGCCTGGTATCACCTTGTAGAGTCACCATGTCCCAGCCGCCTGGTATCACCTTGTATAGTTACCATGTCCCAGCTGCCTGGTAACACCTTGTAGAGTCACCATGTCCCAGCCGCCTGGTATCACCTTGTAGAGTTACCATGTCACAGCTGCCTGGTATCACCTTGTAGATTTACCATGTTTGCATGTCACAGCTTCTAGGGCACGTGACTTACACAACACCTGCACAAACACATTACAGATGCCTCCAGGACGATCACCCTGAGCAACCTGCCGCTGGATCTCAACGAGAAGGAGTTACTGAGCATCTTTAAGAAGTACGGCCACGTCACCAAGATCTACTACATCAAAGACAGGAATACTGGCCTGTTTCAGGTGGGTCTATGTCCACCTGTGAGCAATCGTGTGCTATTTCATGTGGGACTATGTCCATCTGTGAGCCATCACGAGCTGATTCAGGTGGTTCTATGTCCATCTGTGAGCAATCATAGACTGTTTCAGTTGGGTCTATGTCCATCTGTGAGCAATCATAGACTGTTTCAGGTGGGTCTATGTCAATCTGTCAACCATCATGGGCTGTTTCATGTGGGTCTATGTCCATCTGTGAGCCATCAAGGGCTGTTTCAGGTGGGTCTATTTCAATCTGTGAGCAATCATGGACAGTTTCAGGTGGGTCTATGTCCATCTTTGGGAAATACCAGGCTGTTTGAGGTGGGTCTATGTCCATCTGTGAACAGTCATGGGCTATTTGAGGTGTGTCTATATCCATCTGTGAACAGTCATGGGCTGTTTGAGGTGGGTCTATGTCCATCTGTGAACAGTCATGGGCTGTTTGAGGTGGGTCTATGTCCATCTGTGAACAGTCATGGGCTGTTTGAGGTGGGTCTATATCCATCTGTGAACAGTCATGGGCTGTTTGAGGTGGGTCTATGTCCATCTTTGAACAGTCATGGACTGTTTGAGGTGGGTCTATGTCCATCTGTGAACAGTCGTTGGCTGTTTGAGGTGGGTCTATGTCCATCTTTGAACAGTCGTGGGCTGCTTGAGGTGGGTCTATATCCATCTGTGAACAGTCATGGGCTGTTTGAGGTGGGTCTATGTCCATCTGTGAACAGTCATGGGCTGCTTGAGGTGGGTCTATGTCCATCTGTGAGCAATCATGGACTGTTTGAGGTGGGTCTATGTCCATCTGTGAGCAATCATTGACTGTTTGAGGTGGGTCTATGTCCATCTGTGAACAGTCATGGACTGTTTGAGGTGTGTCTATATCCATCTGTGAACAGTCATGGACTGTTTGAGGTGGGTCTATGTCCATCTGTGAGCAATCATGGACTGTTTGAGGTGGGTCTATGTCCATCTGTGAGCAATCATGGACTGTTTGAGGTGGGTCTATGTCCATCTGTGAACAGTCATGGACTGTTTGAGGTGTGTCTATATCCATCTGTGAACAGTCATGGACTGTTTGAGGTGGGTCTATGTCCATCTGTGAGCAATCATGGGCTGTTTGAGGTGGGTCTATGTCCATCTGTGAACAATCAGGGACTGTTTGAGGTGGGTCTATGTCCATCTGTGAGCAATCATGGACTGTTTGAGGTGGGTCTATGTCCATCTGTGAACAATCAGGGACTGTTTGAGGTGGGTCTATATCCATCTGTGAATAGTCATGGGCTGTTTGAGGTGGGTCTATGTCCATCTGTGAACAGTCATGGACTGTTTTGAGGTGGGTCTATGTCCATCTGTGAACAGTCGTTGGCTATTTGAGGTGGGTCTATGTCCATCTTTGAACAGTCGTGGGCTGTCCTATGAGAAATACTGGGCTGTTTGAGGTGGGTTTATGTCCACCTATGAGAAATACCGGTCTGTTTCAGGTGGGCCATGTCCATCTGTGAGCCATCATGGGCTGTTACTGCTATGTTTTCAGGGTAGATAACTGCTATGTTTTCAGGGTAGATTACTGCTATGATTTCAGGGTAGATTACTGCTATTGATTCTAAATATATTACTGCTATGAATTCTGGATACGTGATTGTTGTTCCAGGGCAGAGCTTACGGCAAGTTCTCAAAAGCCTCAGAGGCATTCCAGGCGGCGCAGGATCTGCAGAAGTTGAGCATCGACGGCCAGGAGGTCTGTGTACAACTGTACGTCAACACACCTTGATGCTGCACCACCACACAAGAGGAATGTTTTTTTTGTTCAGTCATAGAAATAATGTAGCAAACATCGTCTCCCCTACATTACCATCATACCTTGGTGTACCTCCATTATATTGAAACAATGTAGTTTATCAACATACCTTGGTATACCTCCATTATATAGAAACAATGTTGTAGGTACCATCATACCTTGGTATACCTCCATTATATAGGAGCAATGGTTTAGTTACTCCCCAGGGAGTAATCATTGAGAAAAACAACTAGCGATTTATTTGTGGTAAATCACACCTCAGGGAGTAATCATTATTTTCTTGCAATAGGATGTCGTGAGGCCATTTAGTTGATCCCACAAACAAAGTAAACTGACCAATGCTATTACCATCTTGGTATTGTTTTTCTCCTTCTTATGTTTGGGATCAACTCTAAATGGTCTACGCTTATGAAACTGCTTCACAGAAGTGAGGTAAAATTATTGGAATGTTCCTCCAAGTTGGGTGTCATACATACAGTATGCATCTTGTGTAATGCATTTAGTAAAACATCATAAAACCGCTTATCTTACATTCAAATTTTTACTGTCGGAACAATTATTCATATTTGTATATAGATTATGAAGTGATACCATTTCC
Source organism: Cepaea nemoralis (assembly GCA_014155875.1). Lineage (NCBI taxonomy): Eukaryota > Metazoa > Mollusca > Gastropoda > Stylommatophora > Helicidae > Cepaea > Cepaea nemoralis. The sequence goes on from JACEFZ010002870.1 coordinate 249,230, forward strand.
ACTCAAACATCAAATCCCAAGAAATGAATGAAATCATCATCTCTTATTATTGAGAATAAATATTAGCTTTCAAGAATGTTTTCATATGAACATTAAGAAAATGAAATATGATATAAAATATACTGTTCTGTTTTGTTGTATTTTTTTTTTTCTCAATCATTATTTACTGTAGCTAGCTGTGATATCAATGCCAATATTGCAGACATTGTATATTCAATGCTGCAACACCATGTCTATTTATATATTCAACGTCCATCTGGTTTGCTATCGGAAATGTACACTAGACAGTCAGTCCAGCGTGCTATCTGAAATGTAGACTAGACAGTCAGTCCTGCGTGCTATCTGAAATGTAGACTAGACAGTCAGTCCAGCATGCTATCTGAAATGTACACTAGACAGTCAGTCCAGCGTGCTATCTGAAATGTACACTAGATAGTCAGTCCAGCATGCTATCTCAAATTAGACAGCCAGTCTGGTGTGCTATCTGAAATGTGCACTAGAAAGTTGAAAAATCCAACCCAAAGGATATGACTGACTATTTTATCTTGGAGCGGCCTGTGGAAAGACACTGTGCCATATATATATATATACACACACACACACTAACTGACCCGGCCCGGCTTCGCCCAGGCCTGGCAGGGGATCTGTTGTCTGCCTGTGTCTGTCTAATCTATCTATTTATATCTATCTATCTATCTATATCTATCTATATCTATCTATATCTATCTATATCTACTTATCTATCTATATCTATCTATCTATATCTATCTATCTATATATCTATATATCTATCTATATATCTATATATCTATCTCTATCTATCTATCTCCCTATTTATTTATATCTACCTATTTATATCTACCTATTTATATCTACCTATCTATCTATCTGGGCCTCGCCCAGCTCCTGGTGGGGAGCATCTCATTTATTTCATATAAGTAGTCATATAAGCTCCTATTCCCGACTATCTGTCTGTCTGTCTGTCTGACCCGGCCCGGCTTCACCCAGTCCCTCGTGGGGAGCATCTCATTTAATTCATATAAGTAGTCATATAAGTTCCCGTTCCCGACTATCTATCTATCTATCCCGTTCCCGACTATCTATCTATCTATCTGTCTGTCTGACCCGGCCCGGCTTCGCCCAGTCCCTGGTGGGGAGCATCTCATTTAATTCATATAAGTAGTCATATAAGTTCCCGTTCCCGACTATCTATCTATCTGTCTGTCTATCTATCTGTCTGTCTGACCCGGCCCGGCTTCGCCCAGCCCCTGATGGGGAGCATCTCATTTAATTCACATAAGTAGTCATATAAGTTCCCGTTCCCGACTGTCTGTCTGTCTGTCTGATGACCTGGCCCGGCTGTCTGTCTGTCTGACAACCCAGCCCAGCTGTCTGTCTGCCTGCCCGTCCATCCGTCTCTCCCTCCGTCTATCCCACCCTCTCTATCTATCGGGTCAGATCTGTCTATCTATCTATCTATCTATCTATAGCCAGGGGACTTAACCTAAGATATAGCAATGCTACTAAAATTTATGTCCCTTTATATAATTTTTCTTATGTTAAGTCATGTTTTTACAAAATTAAACTTTAGGAAGTAAATAGCTGATTGTACACTACCAAACTATGACAGTTCGCTGCACGGGAATTAAAAGAAAACATGTAGAAAATTTCATCTCAATCGGATGGACCGTTATCGAACGCATCCAATACATCCCTACCCACATACATACATACATTCTGTTTTATAGATATAGATATATAAGTTAAAATCCAAAAGATGTAAAACATGAGGTTAAATGTAAATGGATCTAAATAACTGCACCGGGTGATGTCCCATATGGATCGGTGTTTGTAGTATTGCAGCACAAATGACGGCTAAATAAAGGTTTAGATGACTCAACAGGACTGACATCATGTCAGTTACCATAGGTTATTGACATCATTTAGCATTGATTTCACAGCCGACTTTAGCTACAGTAGTTAAACACAGTTACAATACAGCAAGCGATGGGTACGATTAGTAGTATGACTCTTCACTGGATGTTGAACGACGGGACAGAGCACGTATGGGAATGTCCTGAGTGCAGTGATGTCGGTTCTTGACTCAACTCAACTACAATACAGCATTGACACAATGCAGGCGAGATCTAGCACTGATTTACTATGTAGGTGATGTTAACAATTAGCTGCAGTAATCACACAGTTAGCTGCATTAATCAAACACAGTTACTTGTAGAAATTGTGTTGATATCACATGTAACTGACACGGTTAATACTTGATATCCCCTCCCATAGACCAAGGAGAATCTTAACACGGTGCACTAATCTCCTCCCATAGACCACACAAGGAGAATCTCCTCCCATTGACAACACACACATTTCACTTGATCAGGTCTTGTAGTATAGCAGATCTGTGGATAAAATCAAATATAGTATTTCAGAACTGTAGACAAAGTCATATATAATATACCATAACTTTATGACAAAGTCAATATAGTATATCATAATTTTATGACGAAGTATATCATAACTGTAGGACTCAAATATAATGTTCATAACTCTAGCATAGAGTCAAATATAGTATATCATAACTGTAGGGTAAAGTCAAATATAGTATATCATAACTGTAGGACAAAGTCAAATATAGTATATCATAACTGTATGACAAAGTCAAATATAGTACATCATAACTCTAGGAGACAGTCATATATAGTATATTATAACTCTAGGAGACAGTCATATATAGTATATCATAACTCTAGGAGACAGTCAAATATAGTATATCATAACTCTAGGAGACAGTCAAATATAGTATATCATAACTCTAGGAGACAGTCAAATACAGTATATCATAACTCTAGGAGACAGTCAAATATAGTATATCATAACTCTAGGAGACAGTCATATATAGTATATCATAACTCTAGGAGACAGTCAAATATAGTATATCATAACTCTAGGAGACAGTCATATATAGTATATCATAACTCTAGGAGACAGTCAAATATAGTATATCATAACTCTAGGAGACAGTCAAATATAGTATATCATAACTCTAGGAGACAGTCATATATAGTATATCATAACTCTAGGAGACAGTCAAATATAGTATATCATAACTCTAGGAGACAGTCATATATAGTATATCATAACTCTAGGAGACAGTCAAATATAGTATATCATAACTCTAGGAGACAGTCATATATAGTATATCATAACTCTAGGAGACAGTCAAATATAGTATATCATAACTCTAGGAGACAGTCATATATAGTATATCATAACTCTAGGAGACAGTCAAATATAGTATATCATAACTGTATGACAAAGTCAAATATAGTACATCATAACTCTAGGAGACAGTCAAATACAGTATATCATAACTCTAGGAGACAGTCAAATACAGTATATCATAACTCTAGGAGACAGTCAAATACAGTATATCATAACTCTAGGAGACAGTCATATATAGTATATCATAACTCTAGGAGACAGTCATATATAGTATATCATAACTCTAGGAGACAGTCAAATATAGTATATCATAACTCTAGGAGACAGTCAAATATAATAAACTAACACTTTGAATCAAAACCAAAACTAGTATAGCAGAATTGTAGACAAAAGTCACATATAGAAGAACGATACATGAAGACCACATATGGCATTGACTTGACCAATGTGAATCAAGACCACATATGGCGTTGGCTTGACCAATGTGAATCAAGACCACATATGGCGTTGGTTTGACCGATGTGAATCAAGACCACATATGGCGTTGGCTTGACCAATGTGAATCCAAACACTGTAAAAGATGAAATTACCAGGGTTTACTTCCAGCCTTGACCTTGTCTGACATCTTTGATGGCCAGGGTGTCGGTGAGCGGAGCCCGGAAACTCGGCACTAGGGCAGTGGTGGTCAGTATCGGTGTGGGCGATACCTGAGAGCTGGCACTGCTCACCGACCGTAGGTCAGTACTCCTGGAGCTGTGACTGCAAACAGACAAAACAAAATACAGATTCTACTTTTGCCGCCAAAGGTTATGGGGAGGAATATTTGACGTTCCAGCGCCCGATGGGTGGCACCGGATACTGTCATCTGTGTGATTGTACAATATCTTTGATGTCGTCAATACATTTTCATTTCGGACGTTCTCTTGCTCTCGTATCAGATCTTTGATGTAAAGCCAATGCTGGTAGTTGATGGTGTTGCATTCTAACGAGATGGCCAAACCATTGATCTTCGGCCTTTCAGTATATGGTACAATGTCCAATTGTCTGTCTTTTACATCATTTCTTACTCGGTCTCGGATTGACAAGTTGGCAGCTCTCCTCAAGCATCTCGGCTCAGGTGTTGATGTGTCGTAATACGACTATAAAAAGGAAATATACAGGGTTCTTTGGTCGTGTAATGAGACGATAAGCATTGGGAAACATGGTGACAACTGGAAAGATAAGTTGGAGAAGAAGCAAAGACAGCCTGAGAAAGAGGAAGCTGGATGGACTAAGACGATGGCATGGAGAAATATCATCAGCAGGGTTGACTCAGAACGCCAAGAACCGAGATCTGTGCAGAGCCATGAACGCCTACGCCAGCTGACATGGCACAAGACGGTATCTTCTCGCTGTTCTATTTCTGATCATCCTGTTTCTACCTTTCCCGAGTACGCGGGTGATAATCTGCTCTGAATGAAACCGATCAACTTCTTGTTTCTGTGTATTTCTTTGTGCATCACCCTGTCACTATTCGTTCACAATAATTGTGACTGGCATTTGCCGTTTTGACAGACGATAGTTTGTTACATTGTGCTTCACAAAAAAGGCATACTAACCTCTTCACAACACACAGCCTGGGCTAATTTATAGAGACCATGTGTTGCCCATGCAGCATGAATCCTCTCTCGGCCTGCCTAGTTTACTCATGAGGAATGGTAACACCAATACATCTGAAACAAGACAAGATGTCGGATGAGCAAAGTAATGCCCTGACTGTCGGAGCTTCCATCCTAGACCAATTGCCGACCAAGGCTTTGGGCCTGGTCTGCCCTGCCGCGACATTTAGTTGGTTACATTTCCTTGCACCAGGATAACGCGTGTATCCTCCCAGTTACGCTCCTCCGCCAGAACCAGTTGACACAATGTGGGGTGTCGGGTTTGGTGAGTGGAGCCTAACATTCGGCGCTAACAGAAAGCAGGTAGTACCATCTACTGTGTCATACAGTATGCTTACAGTAATATACAGGAGATAGATCAAGCAACGAAAAAACACGTGCTTTTATTAGACTTACTTGTGCGAGGACATAGATTTTAATCCTAGTACTGGCGACCTGACAGCGGTGAGGTTCTTCTCCAGGTTGTTAACCAGTTGCCCTACATTTAATTTTTCCTTTTTAACAGTCATCGTCAGGACATTGTTACTGTGTCTATAACCTCCCTCATTATCACGAAAGACGCCCCTGAGTGGGTCGTCAGTACACGTCTTTCTAACAACTGTTTCTTCATCTGAGATGCTATATCGCGCTTCACTGTCTTGATTGGTTTTGCTGTTGCCTGAAGGACAGGTTGTCTCGATCGCAGGTTCTTTTTGTCTAAATTTACTGCTGGTGTTTTGTTGTAGTTGTTCTGTTGGTGGTGAAGATCTTGGCTGTGGCGACGAAGCAACTGCAGCAGATCTTGTAGTTAAAGTGTTGATAGTAATCGATGAGTTGGGTTTATTGCCACTCGTGGATAAAGTGGAGGCGCCACTTGTAAATAAAGTGGCATTGTCTGCGTGGATAATTCTATTACGTGATGGAGAAACAGCTGGTGCTGGAGATGAGGCTGCCGCGCAAGTTGACAACGAAGGATGTGGCGATACGTAAGCATGTTGTACAAACGGGGATTCGAGCTGAGACCCGCAGTGTCCGTGCTGAAGCTGATGGTATGGGTGCCTTCGAGCAGTCAGCGGGAGTTTAAGTCCACTGTCTGGGCTGGTCTTGTCATTGATGTTGTTATTATAGTCCCCTGGCCTGTATATAGAAGGACAAATAAATCAATACAGCTCAAGGTTTCACGCAGAAAACAAACTTGCCAGAAAGTATTACAATAGTGTGTGTGTGGGGGGGGGGGGGGGGGGGGGGTGTTGTATCTGGGTGAGTATGAGTTTGTGTGTGTTGTATGTGAGTATGAGTTTGTGTGTGTTGTATGATGGTGAGTCTGAGTTTGTGTGTGTTGTATGTGAGTATGAGTTTGTGTGTGTTGTATGATGGTGAGTCTGAGTTTGTGTGTGTTGTATGTGGGTAAGTATGAGTATGTGTGTGTTGTATGTGGGTAAGAATGAGTTTGTATGTGGGTAAGTATGAGTTTGTGTGTGTTTTATGTGGATGAGTATGGGTGTGTGTGTTGTAGGTGGGTGAGTATGGGGGTATTTGTGTGTGTGTGTTGTATGTGGGTGAGTATCGTGTGTGTGTGTGTTGTATGTGGGTGCGTATGGTTGTGTGTGTTTGATGTATGTATCTGGTTATGGGTTGCTGTGTGTGGTATGTGGGTGGGTATAGATTTGTGTTGTCTCTGAGCTAGGATGGGTTTGTGTGTGTGTGTGATGTATGTAGATGGGTAGATAGTTTGTTGGCTTGCATGTGAGTACCCTACCAATGCCAACTATAATGTATTCAGTAAATTCTTTTATATTTTAACAAATCTATGGCTTGTAAAAGTCAACAAAACAAATTAATCTTTAAAATGATGTATGCAATGCTGTAGGAAATGATGTGTAAAATTATGGATCCTTTTAATAACCTTTGATTTTGATGACCGTTGCTATGATGATGACCCTGTGCAGAGTGCACATATTTCCAGTGACCTTTGACCTCTCCCCAGGGTTCACATTTGTGTGGATACTGGTCTTGTAAATTACCTGTGGGACAGATATTTGTATAACATTACATGTGGATGAGAAACTAAGAGCAGATTATATGTCAAACTACTAATAGTCAACTGAAAAGAATGCTTAAACAAGATTGTAGGTATGCTGACGATACGTGTTACTAACAAAAAGCGAGCAAGAGTTACAAGACCTAGTGGAACAAGTAAACAGGCACAGTGCAGAATGTGGCTTAGATATTAACATCCAACAAACGAAAACTATGATAATTAGCAGTGGGAAGGAGAGGTCATCAATGAACATCACAGTAAACGGGCAGATACTAGAACAAGTAACAAGTTTCTCCTATCTTGGACATATAATAACAGATGATGGCAGAAGTGAAACAGAAATAAAAAGGAAAATAGGAATGGCCAAAAATGTGTACAACAACATGAAATTAGTATTACCCATCTGAAGAGTTTCTGTTCAAATCTCTGGCAAATAAAAGATTTAGCTTCCATAGTTCTAGAGTTGGTGGTTACACAAATTGCTGGAGAAGAAAGGAGCTCGCCCTCAACCTCTTAATAACATGACCCAGTATATACAAGAACATAACATTTCATATCCCAACTCTAAGATCTACTGAAATGTTTGCCTTTGTACAAATCGAGTACCAATAGTGTGTATGTGAAAGTAAATAAGGCCTGAAGAATACTGAGAGTTATAATCTTTTTGGTCATGACTTTCTGGGAATAAATAATGTGGCGGTTTGCACTTGCTTTCCGGCATTCATATAGATGTGGACATTGCCCAAATCAAGGAGGTTCTTCTTGTGTGTCCACTGGGATGAGATTAGAGCACTTATGTGATATTTATGGCAAGGAGGGACCCAATCCTTAACAGAAGTAGCCCAGTGAAAGAGCTGGTTTCCGCTGGGAACGTGCAGGAGGGCGAGTCTGAAAGCTGTGAACGGGTAGCAAGAAGGCAACCTGGCAGCAAGGTGTCTGCTGACTGGGTCACAGCTAGCCACCGAGGCGGAGGTGCAGACAGGCCAACTACCGGGGGAACAAGCTGGCTTTCCCACGGTCAGTCACGGTGCAGTGTCAACGCTGGTAGATGCACCAGGTGCCTAATGTTCGCCCTCTGAGAGCGGGATGGCTTCAGGGCAGACACACTTAGTGATGTCGATAGGGGAAACAAATGTACGATCAGAAATGTCTTTAAGGTGTCAATGCACGACCGGGTAGAAACAGCCCTGAGTTATGACCTGACAGTCCCGCCCCCTGAGAGTGCCAAGAAGGTAAAGGGGCTGTACATTCAGCGAGGGGGTCCTTTTCTGATGATCGGAAACCTCCTGTCGAGCTGGCTTCGCGGCAGAGTTTTTACTACTATTCAGTTGAAACTGACAAGATCCTGACGAATCAGAAATGTGTGGTCAGAACACGTGACTGCCCCATTTAAAATTGTCTTCCATCTGCTTGCAATTAGTTCATGGCATCTTAAATTAAGTTAGTTGCATTGCCTTTATAGGGCGTCGCAGCAACCCCAGCATGTTTTGACTGTATGTGATTTCTTGGCAAGTTTACGTTCATTAGTTTGCTATTGCTTTCTGAACCACAGGCACTCATACCACTGTATGAAAACAAACGCGTGCGGTCTGCTGCCAAACCGTGCACAGCTGTGTTTGCACGCGGTATGCTGGATTATGAATTAAGCCCGTAACACCTTCACCACGAGTCGGCTTCTTTAGAATATTTCTTTTAGTGTGTGTTTGTGTCGGTCAAATACAACGACTTGAGTCTACATACATTCACTTATGTTGTAGCTATTGTTATCAGTCGATCACTGTATCATGTTACCTGTCAGTCAATGACTAATGTTATCAGTCAATCATAGCTACAGTTATAAATCACTGGCTAATGTTATGATTATATCATAGGGTAACGTTATCAGTCTATCACTGGCTAATGTTATCAATCACTAATGTTATCAGGTAACTAATGTTATCTTTTCGTCACTGGCTAATGTTTTCAGTCATTCACCGATTAATGTTCTCAATATTTGTCAACATATCCCATACCTGCATGAATATAGCATGTCTTGACACTGAGATCCACATGAGCTGGGCTTGTATTAGACATGCTATCCACGACCCCGTGCCGGTATCCACTGACCCCTACACCGAGGCACCTGCACTCATCCACAGCCTGAGGATCCACCAAATCCACATTTATCTCAGCAAGGCTTCAGTTAACAGAATTCACAAACCACACTCTCCACCAGCGCATATGAAACCCATCGACTCCATCGATCAAACTCCACCTTACCAGTTCCACAACACTAATCTATTTCTATATATAACTCAAGCAAACACTCCCATTACATATATTATACGACTATTATCATTATATCTAATACCTAAGACCCATTAATTCAAATCCACTGACACAACTAAAGTAGATTGATTCAATAACCTCTATTCCACTATCCAGTTGCAACACTACACTGTTCAAACTCCATTACCTCAACTACACTGCTCTAACTCCACCACCTCATCTTCAGTGCTCAAACTCCATTACTTCAACTACACTGTACAAACTCCATTACCTCAACTACACTGTACAAACTCCATTACCTCAACTACACTGTACAAACTCCATTACCTCAACTACACTGTACAAACTCCATTACCTCAACTACACTGTACAAACTCCATTACCTCAACTACACTGTACAAACTCCATTACCTCAACTCCACTGTACAAACTCCATTACCTCAACTACACTGTACAAACTCCATTACCTCAACTACACTGTACAAACTCCATTACCTCAACTACACTGTACAAACTCCATTACCTCAACTACACTGTACAAACTCCATTACCTCAACTACACTGTACAAACTCCATTACCTCAACTCCACTGTACAAACTCCATTACCTCAACTACACTGTACAAACTCCATTACCTCAACTACACTGTACAAACTCCATTACCTCAACTACACTGTACAAACTCCATTACCTCAACTACACTGTACAAACTCCATAACCTCAACTCCACTGTACAAACTCCATTACCTCAACTACACTGTACAAACTCCATTACCTCAACTCCACTGTACAAACTCCATTACCTCAACTACACTGTACAAACTCCATTACCTCAACTACACTGCACAAACTCCATTACCTCAACTACACTGCTCAAACTCCATTACCTCAACTACACTGTACAAACTCCATTACCTCAACTCCACTGTACAAACTCCATTACCTCAACTCCACTGTACAAACTCCATTACCTCAACTCCACTGTACAAACTCCATTACCTCAACTCCACTGTACAAACTCCATTACCTCAACTACACTGCTCAAACTCCATTACCTCAACTCCACTGTACAAACTCCATTACCTCAACTACACTGCTCAAACTCCATTACCTCAACTCCACTGTACAAACTCCATTACCTCAACTACACTGCTCAAACTCCATTACCTCAACTACACTGTACAAACTCCATTACCTCAACTACACTGCTCAAACTCCATTACCTCAACTCCACTGTACAAACTCCATTACCTCAACTACACTGCTCAAACTCCATTACCTCAACTCCACTGTACAAACTCCATTACCTCAACTCCACTGTACAAACTCCATTACCTCAACTACACTGCTCAAACTCCATTACCTCAACTCCACTGTACAAACTCCATTACCTCAACTACACTGCTCAAACTCCATTACCTCAACTCCACTGTACAAACTCCATTACCTCAACTACACTGCTCAAACTCCATTACCTCAACTACACTGTACAAACTCCATTACCTCAACTACACTGCTCAAACTCCATTACCTCAACTCCACTGTACAAACTCCATTACCTCAACTACACTGCTCAAACTCCATTACCTCAACTCCACTGTACAAACTCCATTACCTCAACTACACTGTACAAACTCCATTACTTCAACTACACTGCTCAAACTCCATTACCTCAACTACACTGCTCAAACTCCATTACCTCAACTCCACTGTACAAACTCCATTACCTCAACTACACTGTACAAACTCCATTACCTCAACTCCACTGTACAAACTCCATTACCTCAACTCCACTGTACAAACTCCATTACCTCAACTCCACTGTACAAACTCCATTACCTCAACTCCACTGTACAAACTCCATTACCTCAACTCCACTGTACAAACTCCATTACCTCAACTACACTGCTCAAACTCCATTACTTCAACTTCATTGCTCAAACTCCATTACCTCAACTACACTGTACAAACTCCATTACCTCAACTACACTGTTCAAACTCCATTACCTCAACTACACTGTTCAAACTCCATTACCTCAACTACACTGTACAAACTCCATTACCTCAAATACACTGCTCAAACTCCATTACTTCAACTTCATTGCTCAAACTCCATTACCTCAACTACACTGTACAAACTCCATTACCTCAACTACACTGTTCAAACTCCATTACCTCAACTACACTGTTCAAACTCCATTACTTCAACTACACTGCTCAAACTCCATTACCTCAACTCCACTGTACAAACTCCATTACTTCAACTACACTGTTCAAACTCCATTACTTCAACTACACTGTACAAACTCCATTACTTCAACTACACTGTACAAACTCCATTACCTCAACTACACTGTTCAAACTCCATTTCTTCAACTACACTGTACAAACTCCATTACCTCAACTACACTGTTCAAACTCCATTACTTCAACTACACTGTACAAACTCCATTACCTCAACTACACTGTTCAAACTCCATTACCTCAACTACACTGTTCAAACTCCATTACCTCAACTACACTGTACAAACTCCCTTACCTCAACTACACTGTACAAACTCCATTACCTCAACTACACTGTTCAAACTCCATTACCTCAACTACACTGTACAAACTCCATTACCTCAACTCCACTGTACAAACTCCATTACCTCAACTCCACTGTACAAACTCCATTACCTCAACTCCACTGTACAAACTCCATTACCTCAACTACACTGCTCAAACTCCATTACTTCAACTTCATTGCTCAAACTCCATTACCTCAACTACACTGTACAAACTCCATTACCTCAACTACACTGTTCAAACTCCATTACCTCAACTACACTGTTCAAACTCCATTACCTCAACTACACTGTACAAACTCCATTACCTCAAATACACTGCTCAAACTCCATTACTTCAACTTCATTGCTCAAACTCCATTACCTCAACTACACTGTACAAACTCCATTACCTCAACTACACTGTTCAAACTCCATTACCTCAACTACACTGTTCAAACTCCATTACTTCAACTACACTGCTCAAACTCCATTACCTCAACTCCACTGTACAAACTCCATTACTTCAACTACACTGTTCAAACTCCATTACTTCAACTACACTGTACAAACTCCATTACTTCAACTACACTGTACAAACTCCATTACCTCAACTACACTGTTCAAACTCCATTTCTTCAACTACACTGTACAAACTCCATTACCTCAACTACACTGTTCAAACTCCATTACTTCAACTACACTGTACAAACTCCATTACCTCAACTACACTGTTCAAACTCCATTACCTCAACTACACTGTTCAAACTCCATTACCTCAACTACACTGTACAAACTCCCTTACCTCAACTACACTGTACAAACTCCATTACCTCAACTACACTGTTCAAACTCCATTACCTCAACTACACTGTTCAAACCCCATTACCTCAACTTCACTGTTCAAACTCCATTACCTCAACTACACTGTTCAAACTCCATTACCTCAACTACACTGTTCAAACTCCATTACTTCAACTACACTGTTCAAACTCCATTACTTCAACTACACTGTTCAAACTCCATTACTTCAACTACACTGTTCAAACTCCATTACTTCAACTACACTGTTCAAACTCCATTACTTCAACTACACTGTTCAAACTCCATTACTTCAACTACACTGTTCAAACTCCATTACCTCAACTACACTGTTCAAACTCCATTACTTCAACTGCACTGTTCAAACTCCATTACTTCAACTACACTGTTCAAACTCCATTACCTCAACTACACTGTTCAAACTCCATTACCTCAACTACACTGTTCAAACTCCATTACCTCAACTACACTGCTCAAACTCCATTACTTCAACTCCACTGTACAAACTCCATTACCTCAACTCCACTGTACAAACTCCATTACCTCAACTCCACTGTACAAACTCCATTACCTCAACTACACTGCTCAAACTCCATTACTTCAACTTCATTGCTCAAACTCCATTACCTCAACTACACTGTACAAACTCCATTACCCTCAACTACACTGTTCAAACTCCATTACCTCAACTACACTGTTCAAACTCCATTACCTCAACTACACTGTACAAACTCCATTACCTCAAATACACTGCTCAAACTCCATTACTTCAACTTCATTGCTCAAACTCCATTACCTCAACTACACTGTACAAACTCCATTACCTCAACTACACTGTTCAAACTCCATTACCTCAACTACACTGTTCAAACTCCATTACTTCAACTACACTGCTCAAACTCCATTACCTCAACTCCACTGTACAAACTCCATTACTTCAACTACACTGTTCAAACTCCATTACTTCAACTACACTGTACAAACTCCATTACTTCAACTACACTGTACAAACTCCATTACCTCAACTACACTGTTCAAACTCCATTTCTTCAACTACACTGTACAAACTCCATTACCTCAACTACACTGTTCAAACTCCATTACTTCAACTACACTGTACAAACTCCATTACCTCAACTACACTGTTCAAACTCCATTACCTCAACTACACTGTTCAAACTCCATTACCTCAACTACACTGTACAAACTCCCTTACCTCAACTACACTGTACAAACTCCATTACCTCAACTACACTGTTCAAACTCCATTACCTCAACTACACTGTTCAAACCCCATTACCTCAACTTCACTGTTCAAACTCCATTACCTCAACTACACTGTTCAAACTCCATTACCTCAACTACACTGTTCAAACTCCATTACTTCAACTACACTGTTCAAACTCCATTACTTCAACTACACTGTTCAAACTCCATTACTTCAACTACACTGTTCAAACTCCATTACTTCAACTACACTGTTCAAACTCCATTACTTCAACTACACTGTTCAAACTCCATTACTTCAACTACACTGTTCAAACTCCATTACCTCAACTACACTGTTCAAACTCCATTACTTCAACTGCACTGTTCAAACTCCATTACTTCAACTACACTGTTCAAACTCCATTACCTCAACTACACTGTTCAAACTCCATTACCTCAACTACACTGTTCAAACTCCATTACTTCAACTACACTGTTCAAACTCCATTACCTCAACTACACTGTTCAAACTCCATTACTTCAACTACACTGTTCAAACTCCATTACCTCAACTACACTGTTCAAACTCCATTACCTCAACTACACTGTTCAAACTCCATTACCTCAACTACACTGTTCAAACTCCATTACCTCAACTACACTGTTCAAACTCCATTACTTCAACTACACTGTTCAAACTCCATTACCTCAACTACACTGCTCAAACTCCATTACTTCAACTACACTGCTCAAACTCCATTACTTCAACTACACTGCTCAAACTCCATTACCTCAACTACACTGTTCAAACTCCATTACCTCAACTACACTGCTCAAACTCCATTACTTCAACTACACTGCTCAAACTCCATTACTTCAACTACACTGCTCAAACTCCATTACCTCAACTACACTGCTCAAACTCCATTACCTCAACTACACTGCTCAAACTCCATTACCTCAACTACACTGCTCAAACTCCATTACTTCAACTACACTGCTCAAACTCCATTACCTCAACTTCATTGCTCAAACTCCACCACCTCAACTTCAGTGCTCAAACTCCACTTTACCAGTTCCATAACCTAGATTTATTTCTATTTCTACCTCCCGCAAAGACTCGGTCACCGACATAAAACTGCGCACCTCAACATGGACTAGGTTCCTGAGAAATTCGACAAAATGCAGCAGAAATTCACACACACACAGAGATAATTCTGACAGGAACCTAGCGAATCCATGTCTGTTTTCAGCATGCAGCATGCTTTCAAGCAGATTGCACGCATCGACTGAACGGAAGAAGTGAAAACAGTCTTGAAAAGAGTCAGTCGCACGAACAGAAGGATGAAAAGTCAAGCTGGCGATGGCAAGCGATATTGCCTCCAGGGCGAATGTTGAATGATATAATAATTTACAATGTGAAATTAGATGAGATATTATATGACATGGAACTCCCCCACACCCCCTTTCTGTGAAGTAGTGTTTTAAACAAGTGTGTTGTTTCTGAGAGATTTCAGAATGTGCAGGAAGAAGTTGAGGGCCCACACGGCATTGTATACCAAATACAATAACTACATCTATAACAAACAGAGTAAATCCCTGAATTACATCGAATGAATATACATGGAAAACACCAGATCGGGAGACTGAGACCTCGGACACGATCCCAAGAGTGTCCCACTAACACTGTCCTGTCCCACTAACAGTGATCACGTACACAGGACACAAGCGTAAGCAGAGACCGGAACAACCCGACCCCAATTATAACCATGTGCTAACGACCTTCACCATCAGTCAATATCCTACCGACCCCTGGCAAATTAGTTATGTTCACTTGTAGCACAAGAGACCAGATTTGCAGATAATAAGAGTAAACAAATGAGGCAAGAAGGAAACAGCCGGAAACTTACTACAGACACGCTGTTTTCTGATGCCCGTCTGTCTGTTTGTTTGACTTTGTGATCCGACAATCTCTGGTAAAAACAAAAGACAACACGTGTATGTGTTAATTACAAGTTATACTTTTATTTCAGTCTATCACTGCCAGTCAACTCATCACACATATGTTAGTTACTTCACGCAGACATTGAGAAGAACAGTGACTACAGACATTGAGAAGAACAGTTCACACACATACAAACGAAAAGGTTCATACACACAACAGTTCACACACATACAAAAGAAAAGGTTCATACACACACAACAAAGTTCACACACATACAAAAGAAAAGGTTCATACACACACAACAACAGTTCACACACATACAAAAGAATAATTAACAAACACTTACACAAGAACATTTCACACACATACAAAAGAACAGCCCACACACACATACAAAAGAACAGCCCACACACACATACAAAAGAACAGCCCACACACATACAAAAGAACAGTTCACACACAAATGTTCATCAAAGCGGATCCCCCCCCCCCCCCCCCCCCCCCCCCCCCCCCCCCCCCCCCCCGTATCCACATCTCTGTGTGTATTTGTGTTGCACCGGCACCTTGCCGTTGTAGAGACCATGTGTTGCCCATTCAGCATGATCCCTGTCTCGGCCTGCCTAGTTTTCTCCAGAGGAAAGGTATCACCAGTACGTCTGGAACAAGACAAGCTGCAGAAGCTACCAGATCAGCAAAACAATACTCTGTTCTGCCCTACCATATTTAATATTAGGCTGCATTTCCCCACTCCAGGAAAAGGCTTGTACCCTCCCATTTGCGCTTCTCCGCCCGAAGCCGTTGGCACAATGTGGGGTGTCGGAATTGGAGAGCGGCGCCCAACATTTGACGCAGGCAGTGCCATCTGCTGTCATACGGTAGCTCAGTCATATCTAAGACCCGACCTATGTAGTGATGTTACAGCGATGATAATCTTGGAGAATGGAACTGAGCACTAACCTTAGCTGCACGTTCAAGACTCCTCTCCTCTGTAAAACAGGGAAATCCTCCATTGTGTCTTCCGTCATACTTGCTGACAAACCAGGACATTCGTTGGCTGGAGCGGCGAGTCTCTCCGTTCATCTGAGAGGTGGGCGTTTGGAAAATAGACATAGTGAAGTCATTCTCGCATCGTGTCTATTTAGACAATTCTATATATCTAACTATATCATGTGATTGTAAGTTGCATGACCTTTACAGAACATCTCAGTCAACCCCAGTATCTCTTAGCTGTTTGTGATTTACTGAGCAAGTTTACGTTCAGCAGTTTGTCATTGCTTTCTGAACAACCCACGCTCATACAACTATTAAAAAAAAAAAACACAATACATTGTGCTTTCCGATTGTATGCAGCTGTGGTTTCAAACCCGGTATTCGGAATTACGAACCGCGTTGGCTACCCCTACGATACAATAGCCGACTACTGTGTGATAGTTGGTGGAAATTTATCATCATCATACTCGTTTTCATGGTCATCATTATTGTCATTATCATTATTATTGGTGACATGATCCTTTTCAAGGTTGTCATCATCCTTATTGTCATCATCAACACATTTTTTATCATCTTTCTCCTCCTTATCATCAACAAGATCATCATCATCATCATCATCATCATCCATGATCATCATCATCATCATCATCATCATCATCATCATTCATCATCATCCATCATCATCATCATCATCATCCATCATCATCATCATCATCATCATCATCAGTTATCAGTTTCAGTTGGGGCATCTTCATTGCACTCCGGACAGGTCTATAGGTCATGATCATCAACATCAGATTCATCATCGTCGTTGTAGTCATGGTCCTCATTGTAGCTATAGTAATCATTATCATCTCTGCAATCATCATCATCAGCATTGACATCAACAGCAGGTTCGCCGTAATTGTCAACATTACATTCATCATCATCATCATCATCATCATCATCATCATCATCATCATCATCATACCAACTAGCTACATGCACATCTCTACTGATCAACTGTAACGGTCTCAACTAAATGCTAAGCGTTAAGCCACATCTAGTTAACATGTTTTTTTTTTTTTTTTTTTTAATTCGCATATCCTTTACAGGACATCGCTGTCAACAGCAGCATCTTTCAGCTCACTGTTGATTTCTTGGCAAGATTACGCTCAGTAGTTTCCCATTGCTTTCTGAGCGGCCGGCTCAGTTATCCCACAAGTCACCAGTGGGGGACGAACCGCTCCCAGTTCTCGCCCGCTACGAGACTGCGTGATAAACGGGATTACGGAGAAAGTGTTGTAACCCCTCAGCCAGAGAGACCGGCAGTTAACATGTTCGATAGGTATAATTAACATTTAAATTGTGTATAGATAATAAACTGTTAAATCCAGCAGTCAACTGTTAAATCAAGTATGGTTAATAGTTAAATCAGGGGTAAGTCAACAGTAGCACCAAGAACACAGTTATATCAGGGTCCAGTTGAAAATGTAATCAAACTGAGTTAACTGTCAAATTATATATAGCTAACAGTTCAAAACAGGAATAGATAACTGTTAATTGGAGTATAGTTAATTGTTAAATGGGGTATAATTAACTGTTAAATCGGGTATAGTTAAATGTGGTATAGTTAAATGGGGTATAGTTAACTGTTAAATGAGGTATAGTTGACTGTTTAATTGGGTATAGTTAACCATTAAATGGGGTATAGTTAACTGTTAAGTCTGGTGTAGTTAACTGGTAGCCGGTTCCGTGGCCAAAGGCTTGCGAACGTGGTTCATGAGCGGGTACCAGGCGTTCGAAGCTTAGCTGCAACCGATTTGTGCAGCAGACAGTGTCGCGTTGTGATATAACGTGCTGGTATGGGAGCCAGTCGTTCAGAAAGCAATGGCAAACTACTGAACGTAACATTTGCCTAGTACATCAACAGTAGCTGAAAAATGCTGGTGTTTACTGCAACGTCCCGTAAGGGATACGCAACCCCCCCCAAAAAAAAAAAGTTAACTGGTAAATCTGGTATAGTTAACTGTTAAATCTGGTATAGTTAACTGTTAAATTTGGTATAGTTAACTGTTAAATCTGGTATAGTTAACTGTTTAATCTGGTATAGTTAACTGTTAAATTTGGTATAGTTAACTGTTTAATTTGGTATAGTTAACTGTTAAATCTGGTATAGTTAACTGTTTAATCTGGTATAGTTAACTGTTAAATTTGGTATAGTTAACTGTTAAATCTGGTATTGTTAAATGGGGTATAGTTAACTGTTAAATTTGGTATAGTTAACTGTTACACAACGTATAGTTAATTCTAATGAAGGTTACAGTTGTAGAATTGTTCTTCCTCTTGCTCCACGATATTTTAAAAATGTTTCTGTAAATCAATTCAAGCGCCCCAGTTTTGCCCCTCAATAATTGCCAAATGATCAATGACTCACATTTAAAACATATAATCCCAATAATATACTAACGTAAGTGACAATTAAACGATTATGTCTTGACTCAACAATCAAACATTGCAAGAGGTAGACAATATAACGCGAGATCCGTGTATATAATGTGACATCCGGTTAGTGACGTGTATAATATGACATCTGGTTAGTGACGTGTATAATATGACATCTGGTTAGTGACGCGTATAATATGACATCCGGTTTGTGACGTGTTTAATGTGACATCCGCTTAGTGACGTTTATAGTGATCATCGAAATAAGAGACGTTTCTCCAGCGATTTTTAGACGCACTGATGGAGAAAGGGGTCAATCCCTGGTTGGTGAACTGGATAGCAGTCGTCCTGCACTCTCGTCGGGTTGCTCTCCGTCTGGGCGCATGGACCTCAGAGCCTCGTATTTTAACCCCGGGACTGCCACAGGGATCTGCAGTCTCACCGGTGCTCTTTAATGTGTATACGAGCAAGATTGCAAACCTAGAAGCACCAGGGGTTGGAAGAATACTAACATTTGCAGATGATATTCTTGCATATAGGCAGGGGAGAGATAGGGAGCAAACAGCCCAGGCGTTACAGGCGACAGTAGATAAAGTGATTGACTGGTGCACAGAAATGAGTGCTGTCATCCACCCGGAAACGGCGGCTGTTTTGTGGTGCTCTCTGGACAACAGGATTGTAAGAGCTGATGTCCCAAGCCTCGCGATAGATGGTAGAAATGTCAGCAGAGAGAACAAACTGAAGTATCTGGGGATCACATTTGACAGGAGCCTATCCTTCAAGGACCATGTGGAGACGGTCGTGACAAGATCTCAAAAGGGACTCAATGCACTTAAAACTATGGCTGCAATGGACATAGAGCAGAGAATGCTTTTCACACTATACCAGCACTTGATCCTCTCAGTAATTGATTATGGATTAGGTCTGCTCACTGTCTCAGAGAGTCAGCTGGTGAAGTTAGAGCGCATACAGAACGAAGCTATGCGGGTCATTCTGGGATGCACTAGAGACACCCCAGTAGTGTGTATGCGTTACATCCTTGGTCTGCCGACTGTTGCTGGTAGGCTCAAGGTGATGCAGGCGAAGGCATACCTCAGAGTAGCTGCAGACACAGACCACCCACTGCATGAGGCGCTGGACGCAGTTAAGGGTCAGCGACTGATAAGAGGGAAATCATGGATGGCTCAGGCGGAGGATACGATCAGACAGGTGTGCCCCTTGGAGAACATTAGGCGTGGAGAGGAGTGGGTCAGAGTGCCAGCGGAGCAGTCAGACTTGTGCAGAGTTATAATCACATTAAGCCGGGAGTGCAGGGAGTGGCCAGCAGGGGCCACGGAAGTGGAAATCCAGCAACTAATTCAGGACAATGCTCACTCGAGTGATGTGATTATCTACACAGATGGTTCGGTGTCAAGAGGTGAGAGAAGTGGCTGGGGGTTCATAGCCAAAGCTAATGGTCGATGTTTGGGGCAGGAGAGCCTGGCATATGATACCACAACATCCAGCTTAAGAATGGAGGTGGAGGCAGTCACTGCGGCTCTCCGCTGGATGGAGAATACGACACACACACACACACACACACACACATCGTGATTGTAACTGACTCAGAAAGCATGCTGACGAGGGTGAGGACGGGCAGACTTCGTGCGGAGTGGCTTGCTTCGCTTCGGAGGTCACGGGTGACAAGCATCGCCTGGATCTTTTCTCCGGGGCATGCCGGTGTGCTGGGAAATGAACAGGCGGACAGATTGGCTGGCTCTGCAGAACTTGGTGGAGTATTGATACATGACAAAGCAGACGTGGTTGCGGCCTTGTGGGAGCACGTGCACACCTCGGAGGAGCAAATGGATTACCATGGTCTGGCAAGAATGAGACAACGAGGAGTGACGAAGGGATCTGGCCGACGCTCAATGCTCAGAGGAAAGGCGAGACGGACTTATAATCAGATTGCTACTGGTACTATTAGTGTTGGAACTCTTCGCTGGCTGCTGAGGATGGGGACGGAGCACTTATGGGAATGCCCCGAATGCTGTGATGCTGATTCCTAAATCAATCAATCAATCAATCAATCGAAATAAGAAACAAAAAAGTTGATAGAAACTTAATGAGGTGACATTTGATTACATGACAGCAGGAAGTATGAAAAGCTAAACATAAATAGAATATAAACATAATGTGCTAGATTATATGATTGTAGAGAGAATCAAATAATAAACTTGGATTTAATACAGTGCAGACCTGATAAGGCGAGCTCAAGTGGGACCCAAGAAATAGTTCTTCTTATCAGAATTTCCTCTTATAAGAGTTCAATCATATAGTAACATTTACAAAGTAAAATACAATACTGTTCTTCACAACACAAATTCGCCACATCCGAGATCGCCTTAAGCGGTTTGCACTGTATAAACAAAATGTGCAAGATTGTATGATCGTAGAGAGAATCAAATCATAAACATAACGTTAATATATAACTCAATTGTGCTAGACTGCATAATCGTAGAGAGAATCAAATCGTAAACATTGAGTTAATATAAACCAAATGTGCTAGATTATATGATTGTAGAGAGAATCAAATAATAAACACAAAATTAATATAAATAAAATATGCTTGATTGCATGATCGTAGATAGAATCAAATCGTAAACGTGGAATTAACGAGAGCCCATTCTGTGCCGGGCGCAGTTTGTTTAGTTGTCCCAAAGCAGTTTCTTGCCATGAGTCGGTGACCTGACAGCAACATCATATTGTGTAGCCTGAGAGCAAGGGGGAACAGGTGATCAATTCTTGCCTCACTTTAGCCAGCGACCAGCTCTGGCGGCGACACGCGTCCGGCCGTGTTCATAACATTACTAGCGCAGATGGTTGTCAACTTCACCAGCGATTACTTGATTATAAGAAGAATGTTCGTTGTTTTACTTTAATATGTAAACATCACGATCATCATCATTGGTGTTTTGGGACGCAGAGGTGTTTCCAAGGCACCAGGGCCGGGTTATATACTGGCCAAGACCTATTGACGCGTCCTCGTCGAGCGTCCTGGGCAACAGGTCCCTTCGGGGTCCTGGCTGAAGTCAATAGGATCGCCGATTCCTCCGAAGTCGGAGAGTGTCTGCCTGTACGGCGAGGAACCACCAGTCTGCACACCAATAAGCCAGACATGGGACAACGGATACTCACGCAAACCTCAGGTCCTGTATGACATCACACTGATGTTGGACAACAGGATGCCTTCATCCGACATACAGGACTTCGCGTTGGAGCTCAAGCCAACGAACACAAGCAAGCAAGCAAGCAAGCATCATTGGTGTTTGTCCATCAAGAATGATGATGACCATACAATTTCATCCAGTGGGGTTGAAAGTATGGAGCCGTGAGTTCTAAGATGGCTGGAAAGGCCTATTTTGCCTCGAAATGTTCTTTGACAATGCGAACAAAGATTGCTTGACGTTTCTGGAGGAGGATTTCCTGCAGTGCTGTCCAGCCTTTTCTTCACAGTTTTTGCAGTTCCTTTTAGTTTAACAAGTGACTGAACCCTTTCGTAATGATGTAGGTCATGAATTTCGGTCTTTGGCAGCAGACCCCGAAGTGTCGTGATGAATTCCAACAGCTGTTAGTGAGATCAGTCTTCTTCTTCTTCTTTCGTTCACCTAAATTATGTTTATAACTGCAATGTTGTCTCTTGTATGAATCTAACAGTCTTTTTTAGTTCATTCAGCGGTCCATAGAGTTTATCTTCCACTGTTGTCTCTCTAGGCCAGAAGGTTCGCCTGGATATGTTGTAGTTTGGGCAATCCTGGAGTATGTGCTCTGCTGTCTGCGACGCCAAACCACATGTGCACATGGTTGAGTCACCAATCTTGAATTTTGTATACATGTGGTTGCGTAATCTATTGTGTCCTGTTCTGAGGCGCAGAAGAAAGATCAGTCTTTAAAGCGTTTCCTCTGGTCGCCTTTGAAGCGTTTACCACAACGCAACTCGCCGTAAACAGTTTGTTTAGGAAGCCTGTGATCTGGCATGAGTTAAGTGACCAGCCCAGCGAATCTGACTTTCCATTAGTAGAGTGTGGATACTGGGCACGGACGCTCTTTCTAGGACTTCATTGTCTGGGATCTTGTTTTGCTATTTAATCTTAAATAGCTTTCTAAGGCAGACTGTGTGGAAGTGGTTTAATTTCCTAGCGTGTCATCATTAGGCCAGGCGTCTGGTGTTGGCGTCATCTGATAACTTCCCTCCTTGCCTTGTGTTCTCAACAATTGTCTTCAACTCCACGGAAGTCTGTGCCCTAATGTGCATACAGCCTTGTGGGATGGATTTATTTCTTAGACATCCACGTCTTTTTTTTTGTTGGCCATGGATCAACCCACCTGCGTTTTTAGTAACATATATCCGTGTTTCATAATGCCACAAAGACAAGACAATTTGTTTGTAATATGTTTGAAATATGTTTGTAATATGCTTGTAATATGTTTGTAATATGTTCGTAATATGTTTGTAACCATGAGACTCTTCTTGTTGGTTATGCATATCTTCTTGGAGAAGAGGATTTAACTCTTACAGTTCAATACACAGGCATTGAGATCACGTGATCCCTGGCAAGCGATTGCATCTATCACAGCCAGGTTGATCTAGAGCCCGTTCTCTCAGCCTGCTAACAAACCACCATCTCCACCTGGTCTGTTGTGAATAGTAGATCTCTCTCCTTCTCCTTTCCAAAGTCAGAAACCAACGAGAGAGTGCAGAACCCATTCTGGGAACTTCGTGTCAATGGAGAAACACATTAGGATGTAACTAGGTCAAGGTTCACCACATGACATTGGAGTGTCCAGGTTGGGAATGTTTCCCGTACGTCGTCGGAGTCTCATAACCGCACGCTCCAACCCGACGGGGCGTCTTTGTGGCCAAGTGGTTACGCTGTCTACCTCGCTCTCCGAGGTTATAGGTTCGATTCCGGGGTACGTCTTTCAGTTCATGAGTGTAATTTTCTCGGAGACTCCTGGGGGTCGTCGCTGGAGACCGAGACCGAGTCTTAAGGGATAACTCCCGGTGCAATTAAATCAATCCTCTTGCATTTGAAAGCCTCTAAGTCCAACCCATTGCTCAGGGGGACAACAGTGCTGAATATCCAGGTGTTCATCTTTCATCATTATCAAGTGCTCTGCCAACTGGCGTAGGCGTTCATGTCTCTCCACAGATCTCGGTCTTTGGTGTTCTGGATCAACTCTGCTGATGCTTTTCCTCCATACCACCCTCTCAATCCATCCAGCATCATTTCTCTTGGTCTGCCCCTGCCTCTCTTCCCCTTGATCTTTCCTGTTGTCACGATGCTTTATCATGCTTCTCTACTCATCATATGACCAAAGAAAGCTGTTTGCCTCTTTCTTATTGTTGTATATAATGTTCTAGTGTCATTAACCCTTTAAGACAATCGTTGTTAGTTATTAAGACAGTAAGGTTTCACAACATTCATCTCAGGCATAACATATATATATTGCTTCCAAGTTCTTCCTAATTTGTTCATTTGCATTCCAAGATTCACTGCCAGACAGCAAAACTGGTTCTATATAGCACTTCAGTACTCTCTTTCTTACATTCGATGATAGTGACTTATGGCATAAGATATTCTTAATTTTCTGAAATGCAGCGTTTGCTTGCCCTATTTTGTTCTTAATCTCTGTTGTGCATCTTCTATCTGATGTTACAATGCATACTTAAAATGGGAAAGTTAAAACAAATGACATAACACTGCAAAGATTAATATACCAGCGAGATATTCATATGGTATTTGAGAATAAGAAGGGCCATATCTACGTTAGGAACTCACTGGGGATCAAATGTAATGTCCACAGAAATGAAAATATAAGTAAACGTAAATAGAGTGAATATAACTTTACATCAATGACTAGATGCTTGATTAGAACTGACGATAATATACAATATTTGTGTATTATACCTGTTTGGTATGCCATAGTTCAGAGCAAACAAAGTTACGTTCCTCGGGTCGACAGGTGGCGCTGAGTGCTGGAAGTGCCTGGACATATACACCAATCAACACACACATATATTGTAACGTTGCAAAATAACACTGAAGGTCAACTGTACATCTCTGCAGTGTTAACGACTTTAGTTACACCAACGTGAATCATAATATGACCTTATTACAAAGGGATGGTACACAACCTTCTGTCTCGTGTACTGGTAACCTTCTTATAGTTGTGGCTTTCGTGATCATGTTTGTCCACAACTTTCTATCTCTCGTGCTTCCAATGTTACTATAGTCCATGCCGTGTGGTGTTGGTGATCATGTTTGTCCACAACTTTCTATCTCTCGTGCTTCCAATGTTACTACAGTCCACTCCGTGTGGCGTTGGTGATCATGTTTGTCCACAACTTTCTATCTCTCGTGCTTCCAATGTTACTATAGTCCACTCCGTGTGGCGTTGGTGATCATGTTTGTCCACAGCCTTCTGTCTCGTGTACTGCCAATCTTCTTATAGTCCATGCCGTGTGGCGTTGGTGATCATGTTTGTCCACAACTTTCTATCTCTCGTGCTTCCAATGTTACTACAGTCCACTCCGTGTGGCGTTGGTGATCATGTCTGTCCACAGCCTTCTGTCTCGTGTACTGCCAATCTTCTTATAGTCCATGCCGTGTGGCGTTGGTGATCATGTTTGTCCACAACTTTCTATCTCTCGTGCTTCCAATGTTACTACAGTCCACTCCGTGTGGCGTTGGTGATCATGTTTGTCCACAACTTTCTATCTCTCGTGCTTTCCAATGTTACTATAGTCCACTCCGTGTGGCGTTGGTGATCATGTTTGTCCACAACTTTCTATCTCTCGTGCTTCCAATGTTACTATAGTCCACTCCGTGTGGCGTTGGTGATCATGTTTGTCCACAACTTTCTATCTCTCGTGCTTCCAATGTTACTATAGTCCACTCCGTGTGGCGTTGGTGATCATGTTTGTCCACAACTTTCTATCTCTCGTGCTTCCAATGTTACTATAGTCCACTCCGTGTGGCGTTGGTGATCATGTTTGTCCACAACTTTCTATCTCTCGTGCTTCCAATGTTACTATAGTCCACTCCGTGTGGCGTTGGTGATCATGTTTGTCCACAACTTTCTATCTCTCGTGCTTCCAATGTTACTATAGTCCACTCCGTGTGGCGTTGGTGATCATGTTTGTCCACAACTTTCTATCTCTCGTGCTTCCAATGTTACTATAGTCCACTCCGTGTGGCGTTGGTGATCATGTTTGTCCACAACTTTCTATCTCTCGTGCTTCCAATGTTACTATAGTCCACTCCGTGTGGCGTTGGTGATCATGTTTGTCCACAACTTTCTATCTCTCCTGCTTCCAATGTTACTATAGTCCACTCCGTGTGGCGTTGGTGATCATGTTTGTCCACAACTTTCTATCTCTCGTGCTTCCAATGTTACTATAGTCCACTCCGTGTGGCGTTGGTGATCATGTTTGTCCACAACTTTCTATCTCTCGTGCTTCCAATGTTACTATAGTCCACTCCGTGTGGCGTTGGTGATCATGTTTGTCCACAACTTTCTATCTCTCGTGCTTCCAATGTTACTACAGTCCACTCCGTGTGGCGTTGGTGATCATGTCTGTCCACAACTTTCTATCTCTCGTGCTTCCAATGTTACTACAGTCCACTCCGTGTGGCGTTGGTGATCATGTTTGTCCACAACTTTCTATCTCTCCTGCTTCCAATGTTACTATAGTCCACTCCGTGTGGCGTTGGTGATCATGTTTGTCCACAACTTTCTATCTCTCGTGCTTCCAATGTTACTACAGTCCACTCCGTGTGGCGTTGGTGATCATGTCTGTCCACAACTTTCTATCTCTCGTGCTTCCAATGTTACTACAGTCCACTCCGTGTGGCGTTGGTGATCATGTCTGTCCACAACTTTCTATCTCTCGTGCTTCCAATGTTACTACAGTCCACTCCGTGTGGCGTTGGTGATCATGTCTGTCCACAACTTTCTATCTCTCGTGCTTCCAATGTTACTACAGTCCACTCCGTGTGGCGTTGGTGATCATGTTTGTCCACAACTTTCTATCTCTCCTGCTTCCAATGTTACTATAGTCCACTCCGTGTGGCGTTGGTGATCATGTCTGTCCACAGCCTTCTGTCTCGTGTACTGCCAATCTTCTTACAGTCCATGCCGTGTGGCGTTGGTGATCATGTTTGTCCACAGCCTTCTGTCTCTCGTGCTTCCAATGTTACTATAGTCCACTCCGTGTGGTGTTGTTGATCATGTCTGTCCACAGCCTTCTGTCTCTCGTGCTTCCAATGTTACTATAGTCCACTCCGTGTGGCGTTGGTGATCATGTTTGTCCACAACTTTCTATCTCTCCTGCTTCCAATGTTACTATAGTCCACTCCGTGTGGCGTTGGTGATCATGTCTGTCCACAGCCTTCTGTCTCGTGTAGTGCCAATCTCCTTATAGTCCATGTCTTGTGGTGTTGGTGATCATGTCTGTCCACAACCTTCTGTCTCATGTGCTGCCAATCTTCTTATAGTCTATGCCGTGTGGTGTTGGTGATCATGTCTGTCCACAGCTTTATGTCTCTTGTGATGTCAGGCATATTTTATCCCGCTGTTGCACCATGCCATGATGTCAAACTGTCCAGAATCTTCTTTTCTCGTTTCCCTCTGCCTCTTTTTTTCCTATTTTGACGACATACTCAAAGAATGTGGACTGTTTTTTTTTTTTTTCTAATGCAAGTAACCAGTTCTCTGTGTGAGCTTAAATCGTATAGTCCCACACAGCAGATGTGTGAGTGAGTAATCGTCTTGGATTCCAACCCCCGCGTCATGTGTTCTCTTTCTATTTACATTTGGTCAGAATCTACGAAAGAAATATGTCTTCTGTACTGACAACTTCAACTGTGAATTTAGTCACATGTGATGTAGTCTTGATTATTTTCGTTGTGGTTTTACTACTCCTTCAGCTCCCTCTTCAGCTCCCTCTTCAGCTCCTCCTTTAAACATTCTTGGAGTTTTTAAACTGGTAAAACATTTAATTACAACTAAGGGTTAGTTTCTTGGAAGAATGAGTTGTAACCCCTAAATCTAATGCATCGTTCAGGTCGTGCCATTCTGGAGACGGGCTTAACTTTGTTATAACCATACACACGGATCTCAACACAGACGTGTCCAGTCCACAACATGGCAACAAATGAGTAATATATATATATAAATATATACATGTAGCTTTTACAGGAAGTTGTTTCCGAATGACTGTTATTTCTGCGCTGATGAAAGCTTTGGCTGCAACTTCTATTTTGTCACTTATGAATCTATGCTAGCAAAGCTTACCCTGTACTTCTCCTCTTTTTTCTCTGCGTTTTTTTTTTTCTTGTGTGTGTGTTTCTTATTGATTTATTTTATTCATTGTCTGTAACTGAGTGATGTTTTCTGTTGACCCAGTACCGAAGTGTTGCAAGTACATGAATATGCTGCTGAGATCTTGTTCTCCTCTCCAACACTAGAAGCCGGTAAGACTGGCACTTGACGTCACATCTCTAGACGGGAATAAGATGATGTCACTAGCGCATGAGTCAGCATTGCACAAGCAGACAGAGACTAGGTCCAGCCGGATCATGTCCCCTCCAGGTGTTAGAGACTTGGTCCAGCTGGGTCATGTCCCCTCCAGGTGTTAGAGACTTGGTCCAGCTGGGTCATGTCCCCTCCAGGTGTTAGAGACTTGGTCCAGCTGGGTCATGTCCCCTCCAGGTGTTAGAGATTAGGTCCAGCTGGGTCATGTCCCCTCCAGGTGTTAGCCATTTCATTGTCAACATATTCCGTCTCATTGCCCAGCGGAATTAAAACACGTCAGTAAACTAGAACAAAATCTCGTGTTCCGTGCAATGCTAAAATTCAAAACAATATTAACTGATTCAGTGCCAAGTGTCATTTTTTTGTGCATTAAGCATTGTCCATACACTGTCTTCTCCTTCTAGTGGACTGGACTGATTATTTTGCAGAAGGATGATATATCGCCATACTAGAGTCATTGTGTTATTTGCTTTGTGTCTTGTTATCTTGCACAATATTAACGCTCAGTCAATATAACTTTACATTATAATGTTTGTTTATTTGCTTGTGAACCATGTTTACACCAAACGTACATCTTGTTTGGCACTGAATCAGTTAAAAGATATGAAACTACAAGTACACTCTACACAAGACAAGAAGAAACAGTATTTTTAAAAGAAAATATCTATGATTAAAATGGATTATAAAAGTGAAATGTGTAAAACATACAGCTAGTGTGATATTAATAAAGCACGATAAAGAATAGAGAAATAGAAAAATGTGAATGTAAGCATAAAAAAGTGAAGTTTTCACCTGAACATGACCAAGGTCGGGTAGATGGTGGGGTGACTGTAAGGGGAAAGAAGTCTTGTCATTTGCCAAACACGAAACACCCATGTGTCATGCTGAATATTTGAAAATTATTCTAGTTTAAAACATTGTTTTCCCCTAGCGAATTTGAATAACGAAGCAACAACTAATAGCTTGCAGAATTTACTGCCTGGCATAATACGTTGTATCTCGTAGAGTATATACTGCAGAAATCACACAACATAAACTAAAGTACTTAGATAAATCATTGAAGCTGAAATATCCTACACACATATTCACACAGTAATTGCAATTGTCTACTATGGAAATTTTAAACTGACTACACGTCTTTTTGTTTGCTGAAAGTTTGTTTCTTTCAATGAATGGCAATTGCTTTGGTCATCTTCAACCATGCGACCATTTTGTGTTCAACAACACACGAAACCCATTGTTCCTATCAATTACGTGACCAGGTTTCCAAAATGTGCCGTCCAATCGATGACGTAGGGGATTTGCGTTGTGTAGGCTTTGCCAGGTTCCCAGCGTCTTTGTTTATTATTCTGTCAATCAACCAAAACAAAATGGTCGAACCATACCCAAGTGGATTTTGTTTAAAGATTCGAAGTGAGTAAAACGAACCATTCATTGGGCCACAAAGACAACAAACAGATCTATACCACGTATCTCAGTTTTGAAGAAGACTGGTTATACAGACAGAGACTACCTGGTCAAAAAAGGCGAATAGGCAGGCTGGTCGGTAAAACGTCGGAGATCTGATCGTATCCGGCCACAGTTTGCTAGTGCATTTGCCATGTGTTGGACTTATAGATGCCAGTTTCGTCACCCAGTGACAGAGGTGTTTGCTTGGTACGACACTGCGCTTTACATTTTTTATTTTCGGAATGTTTTTTAGTTGTACCCACCATTGTAAAATCAGAAAATGGCGGACGGCTATCTGCCGGTACTTAGGCGACTGCCTCAAGCGATATTGTGCTTTGATTGGATTGCTTGGATAGTTGTCGCCTTCGACAATATATACATCGCCACGGACACCCCTGGATTATGTACCTTTTTGTTAGCCTTGATAGTTTCTTTGTCTCAAATATAATAGTAAATTGAGAACAACTGAACACGACTATGACTGTAAAGTAATAGCCACAAAGAATAACTAATATCACAGATCAGCACATGCACTTACAGACTTTGCCCTGCCTATATCTGCTTTCTTCTTCTCTCCTTGAGATGTCTTCCTCTCATTTTCCTTATCTCTCTGCTTCTTCGACTTTTTCCGTTTCTTTCTAGTTTTTGGCTCTGGTGGCCTCATCTCTGGCTCGGACTCGCTGTCACTGTCGCTGGAACTAAAGAATAGAACATAACAAATTGTTATTGATAACATGATTTGGATTTAACTAAATAATAGAACATAACAAATTGTTATTGATAATATGATTTAATTGGAACTAAAGAATAGAAAATAACAAATTGTAACTGATAATATTATTTCGCTGGAACTAAAGCGTTGAAAATCATAAAATGTTGTGCATAACAAGGTTCTTGAGATAGCGTATTACTTAACACTTAAATTAAAATAGATATCAATGCACTCTGGACATCCCCACACATACTTCGTCTATCTCTTCAAAAGCCCATGTGATTATTCTAGTGACCATTTGATTCAGTATCATAATCAGGATCTTGGTAGGACCTTAGACTGAGGCGGGGAACTTGTTCTTCTCCTGCAGGCCAATGGGATATTCATAACCTCATTCGTGGGCTGTATACAATTATCAGCTGAACTGATAAAATTCTATGGAATAATTAATAGTTTTAGGCGACTTCCTTCTCTGCCATGCGCCTTTATACAATAAATAACCTTCCCAAAGCAACCGCATTTAATTATTTATATAATATATCATGTCTACTACCATATTAACAACCTTTTAAATCAGTGTTTCCCAACCTTTTTTGTACCATGCCCCACTTAAACCTTTCTAAAATTCACATTGCCCCCCTCCCTTGCCCCACGCCCCCCCCCCCTCAACATATACATTATTTTTAATATTCAAAAATTGAAATGTTCACTAAAGAAACTTGAATGATAGGTTTTAGTAAGAAATCACTAGGTAATTATTGAGCAAACACAGTAAGTAAATTTTCAAAACATATAATGGAGAACTGAAATTCAAGTACAAAATAATTTTAATGAAAGATTTTTCTATATTATTTTACTTATTAGTAATTATTTATTATTTAAATTTAGTGAGATCCTTGCGCTTGATGCTTGCTGCAAAGAGATCTTATGTCAGGTTCCAATTTAGTTAACTTCAGTCTCAAGTCTCACCGTTTTGTTATATTCAGCCGATTTCTTCCATTTTCGAATTGCCCCCCTTAACAGTCGAATTGCCCCCCTGTGGGGCGTAGGCCCCACGTTGGGAAACACTGTTTTAAATCATAACTTGACACACCCCCACTTCCCATTTTCCGCCAGCCATTTTTGTTTGGTCCAAACCCACTTTTTATTTATCACTGAATCTGTTAAAATTTAGCCTGTTATATTTGGTCAACGTTTAATTAACAACCCCTAATGAAGGTTGGAACTGATTCTCTTTGGTCAGGCATGAGATGTTAGGATGATGTTGCTAAATTGATGACTGTTTCATAAAGCTCATAGACAGATATATTTCGAGTCCCGCCGGCGGTTGCCTTGGCAGGGCCAGATCAGTTGATTTCTTGACTTTGTGTGAATTACCAGGCAAGTTTACGTTCATCACAGCTGCCAGAACGACCGACGTTCAAACCATTGTTAAAAATCAACACAAGGCGGTTTCATTCCGCATCGAGTGGGGCTAATCCCGAACGCGGGACGTGGGAAGTCCAACAACGTTCTCTACCCTCTCACCACAGACGCCTGTATACAACCAGGTGACACAATAACACGCCACTCACTCGCACAGTCATACAACACAGTAAACCACCACTCACACAGTCACTCAACACAACAAAACACCACTCACTCACACAACGAAGTAACACAATAAAACACCACTCAGTCACACAATCAATCAACACAATAAAACACTACTCACTCACACAACCAACCAACGCAATAAAACACCACACAATCACACTATGAAACAACACAATAAAACACTACTCACTCACACAACCAAACACCACAATAAAACACCACTCACTCACATAACAAAAAACCACAATAAAACACCACTCACTCACACAACCAAACAACACAATAAAACACCACTCACTTACACAACCAACAACACAATAAAACACCACTCACTCACACAATCAATCAATAAAACACCACTTACTCATACAATCAAACAACACACAAACACCACTCACTCACAACGAAACAACTCATTAAAATATCACTCACTCACAGTCACAAACCCAATAAAACAACACTCACTCTCACAGTCACTCAACACAACAAAACACCACTCACTCAAACAACGAAGCAACACAACAAAACACCACTCACTCACACAACCAATCAACACAATAAAACACTACTCACTCACACAACCAAACACCACAATAACACACCACTCACTCACATAACCAAACAACACAATAAAACACCACTCACTCACACAACCAATCAATAAAACACCACTCACTCACACAATCAAACAACACACAAACACCACTCACTCACACACGAAATAACTCAATAAAAGATACTCACTCACACAACAAAACAACACAATAAAACACCACTCACTCACATAACCAAACAACACAATAAAATATCATTCACTTACAGTCACACAACCCAATAAAACAACACTCACTCACACAGTTACTCAACACAACAAAATACCACTCACTCACACAACAAAACAACACAATAAAACACCACTCACTCACACAACCAACCAACACAATAAAACACCCCTCAATCACACTATGAATCAACACAATAAAGCACTACTCACTCACACAACCAAACACCACAATAACACACCACTCACTCACATAACCAAACAACACAATAAAACACCACTCACTCACACAACCAATCAATAAAACACCACTCACTCACACAATCAAACAACACACAAACACCACTCACTCACAACGAAATAACTCAATAAAAGATAACTCACTCACACAACAAAACAACACAATAAAACACCACTCACTCACATAACCAAACAACACAATAAAATATCATTCACTTACAGTCACACAACCCAATAAAACAACACTCACTCACACAGTTACTCAACACAACAAAATACCACTCACTCACACAACAAAACAACACAATAAAACACCACTCACTCACACAACCAACCAACACAATAAAACACCACACAATCACACTACGAAACAACACAATAAAACACCACTCACTCACACAACAAAACACCACAATAAAGCACCACTCACTCACACAACCAAACACCCCAATAAAACACCACTCACTCAAACAACCAAGAAATACAATAAAACACCACTCACTAACACAACTAAACAACACAATAAACCACAACTCACTCATGCAACCAATCTATAAAACACCACTCACTCACACGACCAAACACCACAATAAAACACCACTCACTCACACAACAAAACAACACAATAAAACACCACTCACTCACACAACTAAACAACACAATGAAACCCACTCACTCACACAAGCAATAGATATATCACCACTCACTCACACAAACATAGTCCACAATAAAACACCACTCACTCACACAACAAAACACCACAATAAAGCACCACTCACTCACACAACCAAACACCCCAATAAAACACCACTCACTCAAACAACCAAAAAATACAATAAAACACCACTCACTCACACAACTAAACAACACAATAAACCACAACTCACTCACGCAACCAATCTATAAAACACCACTCACTCACACAACAAAACAACACAATAAAACACCACTCACTCACACAACGAAACAACACAATAAAACACCACTCACTCACACAACCAAACACCACAATAAAACACCACTCATTCACACAACAAAACAACACAATAAAACACCACTCACTCACACAACGAAACAACACAATAAAACACCACTCACTCACACAACGAAACAACACAATAAAACAGCACTCACTCACACAACCATAGACCACAATAAAACACCACTCACTCCGACTCCTGTAAGTTATTCTGTATATCCAGACGAGTCAGCACCTCGACGCAGTCATCCATGCTCCGACCAGCAGCCAGCTTCTCCACAATCTGCAGCAATTCGTCCCTGGACAGGTCTGTCGCTGGAACACCGCCCTGTCTCTCACATCCATCCTTCTGTCTTTGTTTATCTGGGGGAGCTACACCAGCTGTAGGAGATTGACCACCCTGGATTGTGTTGGAGTTTTTGATCAAAGCAAGAATAGCGTCTGCCGAGAATGATTGTTTCTTGGTTTCTCCATTTTTTCCATTTCCTGAAACAAAATGATGAATACAAGTATACAATTAAATATTATTCTATAATTCAGTGCCAAACGAAAATTAGGTTTGGGCCAAATATGGTACACAATGAAATGAACAAGTATTATAGTGTATATTTCCGTTCACCGGGCTTTCAAATTGCGGAAGACACCATGAAACAATACAAATAACATGATGGCCCTAGTAAGTCGATATGTCGTCCTTCTGTCCAAATGCAGGTCACGTGTGGCGATATAGTATCCCTCTGAATGAATCAGTTAATCTGGTTGTTGCTGTACAAGTTGTAGGCGGCAATATTGGTTGTTTCAGTCAGTGGCATTTTATTGTGCTGCCTGATTTGCTCCTTATGCTGTACATGTTGTATTTTTAATGACCGTGCAGTGTTTGAAAATACTGCCGGTCCAAGTTTTGTATTTACCTATCATGTTGCATGAACTTTTCATTAAAAATAACCCTGTATTTCACCTTCTCTTCTGTATGGATTTGAATAATATGAAATAATATTTAGAGGTTAACAGACTCTGCGTGGTATAGGGGCCCACTCTGAAACTTCCCGTACGTTGATGACCAAGTAGTCTGTTCAACCCCTACACCGACATTAAGTTGGACTTCAGCGTCAACTCTTCGTTCAGAAAGCAATGGCAAGCTACTGAAAATACAGTTGCATAGGGAATACACCTCGGCTTGATCTCAAAGTCCTGCGAAGGACAAACATAATTAAACAAGGGTCAATATTATTTGCAGTGGGGAGCTGAGAGAGACTACAGACGGACACACAACATTACACAGAGGTCAACATTATTTGCAGTGGGGAGCTGAGAGAGACTACAGACGGACATACAACATTACACAGAGGCCAACATTATTTGTAGTGGGAAGCTGAGAGAGACCACAGACAGACAAACTAAATTACAGAGAAGCCAACATTATCTGAAGTGGGGAGCTGAGAGAGGCTACAGAATGGCTGTAACACACAAAAGCAGACCGGCATAGGAAACCGATCGGGGAGACCGGCATAACAACTACTACAGCTACCAACAACAAACATGACGCCATCAAGAGATCTGTTTAACAGAAGTGCAACGTCGCCAGGATTCTAAACAATATTGTCCTTCACCTGATTCTGACCCTTGAACTTTTCTAGTTATATGCAGACGTCTAACCTCCAACCCACGTAAACACCCAGTTTATCCTCATAAAACAAAGGACAGTTTTGGTGATCTAACCGACAAAGTGTTACCTTGATACAGCACGTTAGGTGGTGAGGTGTTTGATCCCAGCATACCGTTGCAGGTGAGAATCTGCTCAGTTACACACCGAGTTAGGCCTAGTACAGTCTGAGTGTGTTTTCTGCAAATGTAAATAATGCAGTTTATACAGGAGTGCAACAACAGTGAATATATATGAAAATATGTGAATACATCAAACGACTCATCGATCATTCGCTTACAGAGAAACACATCCTTGAAATCAGTTCTACATAACATACAGACAAGCTGATAGTCTATACACAGAGATAGGAGGGCGGGCAGGCAGGCAGGCAGGCAGGCAGGCTGGCGGGCAGGCAGGCAGACAGACAAACAGACACAGATGGACGGACGGACAGACAGACAGAACGAACGAACGAACGAACTAACGAACTTTATTTTCAAAGGGTAACAAATTGGGCACACAGGCCCGTCTTACATTCGGCCCTTCCAATCACTCATCTTTTGTTCATCAGTGCATAGTGCATTCACATAGGAACAAAAACATTGTCAAATGAATGTTGTAAACATAAACAATGCATGTTACCATGGTATGAGACAAATCCCCCACCCACCCACCAACCCATCCCTATCCATCCTCGTGTCTCCCACACACACATCCACCACCCAACCACACACATACCCACAGGCACATACATGCCCCCATCCATCCCCCAACCCACACATCCCACACACACCCCACATACACAATATCCCCCCACACACACACACATCTCCAACCCACCACACATCCCCCACCCATCCACACACAAACCCATACACACACGCATGCATCCACCCATGCATCACCCACCAACACATCCCCCAACTTCACACATTTCCCCACCATCACACACACACACACACACATCCTCCACCCATCCCATAACCTACCAACACTCAGCCACCCACATATCCTCCACCACCACCCACACACATACCCCCAACCACTCAGCCAAACACACTTCCCCCAACCACATATCCAACACCTACACACACAGATTCGCGCCAACTCACATAGCCCGCACCTACCCACACAAAACATCCGCACCCACCCACACATCCCCCACTTACACACATCTCCCACCCACACAATCTCCCCCACCCACACATCCCGCACCCACACACACATCCCCCACCAACCGCAACCTACACACACTCACCCTCCCACACATCATCCCACACATCCTCCACCCACCCACTCGCCAACAGCCCCCCATCTCCAATCCCCAATCACACATCCCTCACCACCCATACACTCATCACACACACACACAAACACACACACATCCCCACCCACCAACACATTCCTCATCCAAAATCACACATCTCCCACTGACACACACACCACCACCCACATATACCTCATCTACACACATCTGCCGCTCACACACATCTTCCCACCCACACACACCTCCCTCATGCATACACTCATCTCTCACACACATCCACTCACTCACGTACTCATCCATCAACCACTCACACCCACACATCACCCACTCACCCATCAACACATACATCTCTCTTCTACCCTCCCACCCACACACACCACAACCACCCAGCCAAACACACATCCCCCATCCTCACATACATCCTTCATCCACCCACACATCCCACACCTCCCCCACCCCTCACACATATCCCCTCCCACACAACACCCCACCCATAAACACATTCCCCCACACACATCCCCCCACATGCATTCCGAATACACATCCCCGTCCACACATCTCTCACCCACACACACACATCTCCCCATCCACCCACACATCCCCCACCTACAAACATCCTCACCACCCACACATACATCCTCCACCCACTCACATTGACCCCATCCACACTAACACACTCCCACCCACACAGACATATCCCATTCACAGACACACCCCCACACCCATCACACACGCGTCCCCCAACGATAGATAGATAGATAGATAGGATAGATAGGATAGGATAGGATAGGATAGGATAGATAGGATAGATATGATAGGATAGGATAGGATAGGATAGGATGGACGGACGGACGGACGGACGGACGGACGGACGGACAGACAGACAGACAGACAGAGACAGACAGACAGACAGATAGATAGATAGATAGATAGATAGATAGATAGATTGATAGATGACATCGTTATGACAACAAGACAGAAGATGTAGCATGACCAATCCATCCATCCATCATGTGCCATGCCGGTAAGCGTGGGCGGTCATGTTCTGCCATCTCACTCGATCACCAGAGTCGTGGATCAGCTCCGTGTTCCTGTCTCGACCATGCTATGTGGCCAATCCATCCAGGTATTTACTTCTCGATCTTCCCCTTGGTCTCTTCTCTTCGATCTTGCCAGTCGTCAATAAGTTCTCCAAGTCACTTCTTCTCATAACATGCCCAAAAAATTTTGACTGTCTACGTCTAATGACATGACCAATCACCGAAACAATAAGAAGAAGATGGTAATTAGATCAAACAAAACAGACCAACCATTATAAACAATATAAAAAAAAGGAAACGACACATAAAATTATAGACAGATGGATAGACGCGGTTGGATATATAAGGCTACAGACAGACATGTACGTCCACAGACAGACACATAATTACGTCTACAGACAGACATTTACACCTACAGACAGACACATAGTTAGTCTATAGACAGACATTTACACCTACATACAGACAAATAGTTAGTCTATAGACAGACATTTACACCTACAGACAGACAAATAGTTACATCTACAGACAGACATTTACGTCTACAGGCAGACACATACTTACGTCTACAGACGGACATTTACGTCACAGACCGACATTTACGGCCACAGACAGACATTTACGTCCACAGACAGCTGACACTCACACAGGGTCCTCCCTGACAGTCTGGTACTCCAGGATAGCCTGAGCCAGCTCCTTGCCCATGTCCATGAAATCTTGGGTGTTGAAGTGACGACAGTTGTCTCTGTTGGGGAGTACCATCATGACCATTATCTGGCTGTACTTATCTGCTTGCGTCATCATCGTCATTGTCGTTATCATTCTCATTGCCGTGTTCATTGTTTATAAATGCCAACAGCATCACAACATTATCATAAACATTAACATCAACTTCATTCTGAACATTATCTTCATGATCATTATTATCATCGTTAACGCCATCATCATCATTATCATTACCATCATCAGTATCGCCACCATAATCATCATCACCATCATCCTCATCATCACCACCATCATCATCACCACCATCAGCATTACCACCGTCATCAATATCATCATCACCATCATAATTAGCATCATCATCATCATCGTCAAGTATATTCAACAATTGGACGGGCCGTGAAGATCCCTGATCATTCAGTTCTACAGATGTCTGCATGATTATTCACTGTTTACTTGGGATGCTTAGACTCCACGATAAGGGATTTAAAAAAAAAAACAGGAGGCTCCTTGTGTATATTAAAAGTCGCACTATAGTTTGAAAAAGTAGGTTGTAAGGCCTCTGTGCAGCCATACTGTTGGGACAGAACACCCCACCCATGGGAAGCTGGACTCATCATTTCGGGTAGAATGTGTTTAGAGGAAGTCAATCTGACACACATGCTTCTGAAGTTGGATCTTTGAAGAGGAGGTATGTGCAACACTCGACCCTCGATAAACAGACACAGAAGAAGATGACGCAGCAGAAGACATAGAAGCAGCATAAGACCCAGAAGCTGGGGCAAGAGAAGAAATAGCTGGAAAAACAACAATGAGGATCAGACGAAGAGGGGGAGGAAGTAGAAGAAGCAGAAGAATGGGAGAGGAGGAGGAAGAAGAAGAAGAAGAAGAAGAAGAAGAAGAAGAAGAAGAAGAGGAAGAAGAAGAAGAAGAAGAAGAAGAAGAAGAAGAAGAAGAAGAAGAAGAAGAAGAAGAAGAAGAAGAAGAAGAAGAAGAAGAAGAAGAAGAAGAAGAACTGGAGGAAACGGTGGAGGCTGAGGCTGTGGGTAGGAGGAGGAAAAGAATTAGCAGAATAAGAATAACAATAAGAAGGGGGAGGGGCAGACAGAGGATGCGAGGACGCAGTGGGACGGGGAGAAGGAAGAGGAGGAGGAGGAGGGGCAGGAGAAGTAAAATCAGATGAAGAAAATATGAAGAAGAAAGGTGGGGATGAGTAGGAGGGGGGAGGAGGAGGAAGAGAAGAAGAAGATGATGATGGTGATGATGTTTATAAGGCTGCAGAAGAAGTGCAAGCAGAAGACGAGGAAGAGGAACAAAGAAGAAGCACAAGACAATGAAGCAGAAGAGTGACAATCCTAAACATTTTTTTACATCCCAAAACCCAATGACCAAATGAGTAACAGCACTGGACGCCACAACTGACCTGTCCAAAACAGTGCCGCTGAATGTTGCCTCCATGGTGAAGCTGTTGGAGACACGCAGCTGACGCCACATGACCACTCGCCCGGTCGACTCCTTGCATCGTCGGATCTGGAACTTGCAGGATCGGAAGTGGAACTTGTCCGGACTCTGAAGCGTCAAAGAAAATTCCAGAATAAGTTACAGACTTGCATCTGGAGCAGATCTCCTAGAACTCGAGTGATGTAGCGACACTTACCTGCCGATCCAGTGAAAGCCAACGCTCGAGGCACACGAAGAACTGGAAACAAAGCCATACGGTACTTTTAAATTGTAGTATCATTATCCAGTGACGTTATCTGATGGTGTATCATTGTTGCACTTCCCACAAGTCCATAGGTGCTCAGATCCCCCCACGGCCCAAATCACGTATGCATCAGCGTTCGGCGGCTGATAGTACCAGAACTTTGTTGGTTGACGAGGCCCCTGGTTCTCTTATGTGTGTCTCGTGTTTGGCCGTGACAATTCTTACTCCAATTCTCATGTTCTGGACAACAATGTGGATTCGCTAGTGTCAAAGTCCTCCCCTCTCGACATCTCTCTATGGCAAGTTTCAAGCAGTGGTCTGTCCCATGTAGAGCTTCGCTCCCATATCTCTCTATAACAGGCCAGCTGTGCTGCCTCTGCTGCTATATTCTCTGTCAAAGAAGTGTAAGGTGCCTCACTCCTTCCGCTATCCCACGGGATACTCTTGAGCAAAGTAGAGTATCCGTGCACCCTCAGTACATGGAAGCGTGAAACCATGAGAGATGCTGGTGGATTGAGCTAGTGACAACCGACAGATAGTTGTTGGTTATGATCTCAAATTCGCGACGGTAGGTAGAAGTTCCCTTTATGGGGACAATGACTGCGATCACCTACCAGTATGGTCACTGTAAAGAATGAAACCTATGGCAACCTACATTCTTTACAGTTGCTAGAAAACTATAGCCATCCAAGAAACTCTAAGGTAGAATAGACTAAACAAGAATATAAGATTATACTTCTTCGTCTACCGGCCTGTATTCCCCATTGTGGGCAGGTCCTTAACCAAGCCCTGGCAAGCCGTGCTATCTGTTCCTGTCTTACGCTGTTTCCTCCACGTTCTCCCAATATTATTCATCTCTTTCTGTGGTGCTCTTCTCAATGTCTTGGTCTCTCGCTATTTCGCCCGCCTTGTGGGTTCCAGACAAGACCTGGCAGGGCTATATGGCCCATTTTACACAAGCGTGGACGTCTTCAGGAACGTTTGCTGTCACTCATTACATGAGACTTGGTCACTAATGGAACCACGTGGTCATTTCAGAAATCCACTCTCTTTGCCTTCCTCTTTTGGCATCAATGTTGCCAGTTGTCACCATGCTTTAAAAACTTGGCTGACTAAATCAAATCCTTCTAATCAATAACGTTAATTATTTGTTTCATTAAAGACTGCCTTACTGGGATTTCCCCCCCCCCCCCCCCCCCACCCATCTAAGATCTTCTTGGCATTTCCCCCAGAAACACATGTCTGCAACACAGGGACACAAACACAAACCTTGACAGACATAATCCAAGGAAACAACCTTTCAGAAATGAATGCCTTGGCCATGTCTTGGGCCGTGACCCCCAGGTCGGCGGAAGTGTTGTTGCCGTACATGAAGACATTTGGTTTCCGGCTGTGTCCGTGAAGGTCACAGTATAAGGCAATCTGAAATCAACACGTCACAGTACAAAATGACCTGAAATCTACATGAAACAGTAAAATCAACCTGAAATCAACATGCCACGGTACAAAACAATCTGAAATCATCATGTCACAGTACAAAACAACCTGACATCTGTATGTTACCATAGAAAGTCAATCTGAAACCAACATATCAGGAAGATAAATGTATCTCTATTGACAAACTTAGATTCCACAGAATATTCTTATCCCGTAAACAGTAGCATTTGCTTGGCTATATGCTACCTTTACCGTATCCTGTAAACAGTAGCCTTTGCTTGAGCTATGCTATATTTGCCTTCCTTATTACATCTTCAGTCTGTTGTTATGCTGATACATTGGCTGCTATCACTCGTGAGGATTATTACAACACTCTGGTGGTTATGTCTCTCTGAGATCGAGTGGAACGTCAAAGAGGGTTTAACAAGGTACTCTCAAAATACGGACGATGACGACTATGAAGACGAAGCAGAAGATGGAGACCTGGGACGAAGGAGGAGGAGGAGGAGGAGGAGGAGGAGGAGGAACAGAAGAAGAAGAAGAAGAAGAAGAAGAAGAAGAAGAAGAAGAAGAAGAAGAAGAAGAAGAAGAAGAAGGGAGGTGGAGGAGGGAAGAAGAAGAAGAAGAAGAAGAAGAAGAGAAGAAGAAGAAGAAGAAGAAGAAGAAGAAGAAGAAGAAGAAGAAGAAGAAGAAGAAGAAGAAGAAGAAGACCTCA
The DNA here is from genome assembly GCA_014155875.1 of Cepaea nemoralis. Lineage (NCBI taxonomy): Eukaryota > Metazoa > Mollusca > Gastropoda > Stylommatophora > Helicidae > Cepaea > Cepaea nemoralis. The sequence goes on from JACEFZ010002870.1 coordinate 292,214, forward strand.
CCTCATACTTCTTGGCCAGATTGTACACCATGTGTTTGATGTACCAGATTGACGGAAAGCTCTCCTGCCGCGGGTGTCTGTAGTTCCGATTGAGGTCACGACCCACTAGGGAACACCTGTAGTTCCCAACGATGACTCCGTCTGGGTTAATCATGGGCACCACTTTGAACACAAACTTGTTGCGCAGCTCCTGAATTCACAGAAATACCAAATGAAGTTAGGGTTAAGGTTAGTCTAATTCGCAAGATCAGTCTCGCGTCTGGGGTGCGTTGTCTCAGATGGCTGTGTGAGGTGCACCAAATTGGGATCTTCTCAGCCAACGCAAGTTAGCGAGGCAGGCGTTTCGAGAATGTAACCGCATCGTGCAGCTAGAGTCGTGGTTTGAGCGGGCAAAAGAGCAAAGTTGTACGAACGCTGGACAAAGTCTCGATAAACGCCCATTCTCTCTCGATGAGTAGTGGGCCTGCAGTCAGTAAGCTGGTATAGCTTTTCGGTCAATCCTGCCGGCGTAGCTTGAAAGCTCGTCGGTAGGCGTCCAGTGGTTTTGCATGTATTATTTTTCGGTCAGTCCTGCCGGCGTAGCTTGAAAGCTCACTGGACCGCCTCCAGTGGTTTTGCATGTATCAAACATTAGAATGAATTGAGTACACTTGGAGGGCAAGTTTAATTGTCAGTCGGTCAGTCCTACCTGGCACAGCTCGAAGCTTGCCAGCAGTCGACATGTGGATGTGAAATTGTGGTAGTAGCAAATATACATGGGTTGAGAGGTAAGGAACCTACGACAGGCCTAGCAAACCGGTAGGGAATTAACTTGATCCTATAATTCGGCTCAAGATTCATGGAGAAAATTGGAAGAAAGGCGCTAGTCACAGGTGCCGGAACTTCAATGAACCCTCCCCACGACGCCTAACAGCAAAAGTGGAAGAAACAACAACAACCAAATGAAGTACAACTGATACGCTACAACACTTGTTGCATGGCCCCTGAATTCACAGAAACACTATAACTGAAGTACAACTGAAACGCTATGGTATTTGTTCTGATATGACTGAGCCACTGTATGACAGTAGACGGTACTACTTACTTTCTGTTAGCGTCGAATGTTGGGCGGTGCTCACCAAACCTGGCACCCCAGAATCTGCCAACAGCTTCCGGCGGATGAGAGCAAATGGGAGGGCACAAGCCTTATCCTAGTTCGAGGTAATGCAACCGAAAGACTAAATGTCATGGCCTAAGCCTTGGTTGGCAGCTGGTCTAGGATCGAAGCTCCGTTAGGGCATTGCTTTGCAGATGCAGCAGCTTCTGTAGCTTGTCTTGTTCCAGATGTTTTGGTGTCACATTTCCTCTTGAGTAAACTAGGCAGGCCGAGAGAGAGAGATCATGTTGCATGGGCTCACATGGTCTCTACAATTCAGCCCAAGCTTTGTGCTGTGGGAAGGTGTTAACTCCGCCTCTAATCTCTAATCTCTACAATTCAGCCCAAGCTGTGTGCTGTGGAGAGGTATAACTCCACATCTAATCCTCGCCAGGGGCTTTAGTTGTTATGCCTTTGTTTTTCAGAACAGTTCAGCAAACTATGGTCTGTCAAGACGGCAAGGTGCCAACAATACTTATTGTTTATCTCCTAATTCTACAAGTGAAACACAATTTAACAACTACAGGACTTGTTGCTCAGGTCCTGAACTGACATAAAAACTACTACTGAAGTACAACTTAATTGCTTAATATGTATTACTTTTCTTCTTTCTATTGTTGCATGCCATTTGCAGGAAGCAGCACTCAACCCCAATCTAAGGTTCATTGACAGTGCAATTTTATGTTCAGTAGTTTGCCATTGCTTTCTGAAAGAGATTTCAATATTTAAACCCAACTGACCTGTGTAAGGACGTTACCGCTACCACGTCGTCAGCGCAAAGGAAGTTTAATCGTAAACATACAATGTTCTAGCCGTTGCTTAGCTCGTGAATTTTTCATAAAAATTACAACTGAAGTACAACTTAAACACTGCAGTGCATGTTGACTAGCCCTTGCTGAATTCACGGAATAACTACAACTGAAATAACTTAGATGTTATCGTAAGTCTGAAAACAGAGTAACAAACATTCAACTACAAACTAATTGAGACACACACTACACAAGACTGTTTCTCGTCATACCCAAAATAGACAAACATACAGATGCAGCTTCAATTGTGTTTTTGTTAGCTCGCTTTTAAATCGAGCTTAGTCTACACTGGACTGACTTTTGCTTATGGGCTAGCTTTCCGTATTACCACTGTCCCTTTCCGTCAGGCGAACCCACTCCGACTTGTGAGGTACTTGTAATCTACGTCCCCAAGTCAAGGACTAGAAGTCAACATTTTAGTTCAACTGTCCGGTGTAGGGGTTGAACACGCTACCTCAGCTTCAGCACACTGGATGTTTAAGAGCCCGTGATCTTATCCATTCGGTTATGCAGACCTTCTCAGGAAGTTTATGAAATTGAAGCCAGAAATAACATAAAAAATAACATGAAATTTTTGGAATGCATACATGCTGGATCTTGGAGCATGCACATATGTTAGAACGTTAGTTGTTTAGATATCCTTTACAGGATGTTTGCAGTCAGCACCAGCATTTGTGCTGGTTTTGATGTCTTGGTGTGACGAAACGACGCTTCATCTGTCTTTTGTCTATTAGGTTTCGGCTAGATTCAGGCGCGTCAGCAGGAACTTTCCCGGTTATTTATAGCCTGAGGGAAGTCGATGGGATTTTCCGTCTAGAATCTTCTCGAAGCACCTGGATTTGAGTGACCAGAGTTGCTGGGTGCTCCATCAAATTCTCGTGCAGAAGAATCTGGAAATTCTAGTACGGGGAATGAATGTTGTCCATGAAGTTGACTTGCCTCAAGAAGCACTCGTTTCTCGTGCGCTTTAGTACGCACGTAGGGAGAAATGAGGCTGGAAGTGTCATTCATTTCTACCTCTCAAGGCGTGAGGACGAATGGCTTTGTAAGGCCAATTGTATAGCGTCTCACCACAACCAAGTTGCAGCTGAACTGTTATCACATTACGGCATGCGTGCCCATGAACAGTTCTGGTAGCTGACTGGAGTCTGGTTCAAGTAATTCAGGTATTTACTTGGTTAATTAATTTAACTTTGTGATTGATCACAAAACGCAATCGTTCTAATCTCATTAAATATGCGGTTGTCTTTGCATCGCTAATGGGAAACTGATCGATAAACCGTTTGAGAATCTAGGGCGATCTACACCTGTGCATGTTGCTGTATTTACAAGCGTGTGTAGTTGCGGTAACTGCTTGAAATGTAGGCCTGCGATATTGGAGTATTGTGTTCAACTATTATTTACCATGTGTGGCAAATCGTTGCATATACTATGTTGCTGTTCTATAATAGGGCACAGTTAGTAGTGTATGATATGAACCTAAGTCAGTCAGTAGCTGAGGCTAGAAGAACTGGTGGATAGCCAGGCAAGTTGTTAGTTGGAGAATTCAGTGATGTGCTTAGCTATTAAGTAAAGAGAGCACTTAATGCTTAGCCACATGGAATGATGTAACTATTGTGTGTTAACGAAATAGTGAATTCATTTTGTGGAACTGTGGAATTCTGTGAGAAGGTAAGTTCTTCTTTGATATATATATATATATATATATATATATATATATATATATATATATATATATATATATATATATATATATATATATATATATATATATATATATGATGTGTCATGATATATATATATATATATATATATATATATATATATATATATATATATATATATATTAGGTCATGTTATGTGATACTTCTAGGAGCGATACCGAACGCCGAGTGGTTCGACGCGTGATAACAATGCGTTACCGTCGCGATGTAAACATGCGTTCTTAATTCTTTTCTTCCCTGTCCTGTTCCTTCATGCTTACGTAAGTACAAGTCAGTGCTGATGTGATAGAAGTATGGAAGGACGAAAGGAGGTTGAAAGAGGCACGGGGAAAAATGGGATATGATGATTGAGAGCAAGTTATGAAAGTATGAGTCTGGCAAACCAGGCCAGCTGTGAAGTTCGGCCCAGGCCAAGGCTAATCAACTTGAAAGGTCAGAACTGGTGCAGAACTCTTGGAACATGTGGGGAATATGTTGGGCCAAGAGGGCTTCTTGACTCTAGGGAAGAGTCTAATAAGAAGAGTTTCGCTATAGGGTGGACAGGCTGTTCCACCAGCGAAAAGGAGTGTGCAAATACTTTATGTGGTCATGTATTATTACTATATCCCGAGTGATGGTACATTGATCGTTGTTATGTTTACTATTGAATGTATAATGTAAGGTTGCGGTCCAGTGACGCCTCACCTTAATGTTTAGTTCTGTTAACTCTAGAACTAGGATAGCTATTGACGTTAGCAACAACTGGTAGATAAATAGGGATACGTGAGACGTACGATCAGACTCGTCATTCTGGTTACTTACTCTGTTTGACGGGCTGTTCTGTGAGGCCATCTGAACTTATGCTTAACTACTCTCCACATAGAGATGATGCTCTAGTTAGTTGAATAACTAAGTAGCCTTACTGAGGGTTGAGTAGTCAAGGATATGATGCATGTGGACCAATGTTTGGGGCCGACTACTCTCACCGATCGCTCTTCCTTTCAGGAGTTGCCTGTTGAGGAACCAGCCTACTACAATTGTTGTTTGCCTGAAACCACTTAGTGTACCATAGCGAATGGTAGAGAAGCTACTTACCACGCCTGACTAAACCACATCATACGAAAGGGTGAATCTTCCTGACTGAATGATTCTCACCAAGTTGATTCCAGTGCCCTGAAATTGCACATGTGGGACGTGATGGTTTGTTTCTTTTCTGACAGTTTGAAGATGCTCTATTTCAGCAATGAAATGTTCAGCAACCTGAGCAATCACGCTCAACTGTAAGAGACAATTGAATTTCTACGGAATGATGTTGCTATGTTTACCAGTGAGATGTATCAAGGTGGGATAATCTCAGCTCTGGGAGCTCATCACGTCCAGGTCTTTTATTGATCCGCCTAAACGTCGGAAACTTACAGCAGAGAGTAGCACATAACCTTGTGTGTACCTACGTCAGCACTAGTAGCAGGTCACGATGAGACCTACACCAGCTTACGTATTGTAACTAAAGTGTTAACAGGTATATAGGACAATTAATTATTGTACCAATGAACATTGTTGCCGTGACTTGTGAAATAGATGCTTAATCAAAGTGTGTAACTATAGAGTTTCCGAACTGTGAAATGGTTTTCTCAGATGACTCTTGTGAACTCGCAGCAGAACTATACTATTACCCAACCAGGGGTACGTGATATTATTCAGGGACCATTAGATTGGTCATTGGCTACAGACATTCATTGAAATAGTTAGTAACTGGGGTCACCTCAAGGAGGTGGGTCTCCCAGCCAGGCTGTCTATTGAGAACTGTTTAGTGCCTTTAACAGTGAATCTTTAGGAAGTGATGGAGTGCAGTTCATCCAGTTGAGTGAAGTCCAAGTGGTTAACTCCTCTTGTTGTCGATCCAAGCTCTGGGGACGGAGTGGTCTCCAAGGTTATAGTCATTTTACTGGAAGGAGGCCGGGTGAGTGTCGGACCGACTGGACGGGACATCTGTATCCAATCTACTTCTCAGCCTGATGATGATTCGAGCCATATCTCTGATTCTGTCTCTACTCTATCCTCTACTTTTGTAAATAGAATTATTCTATCAGGGTGTTCAATTCAGTTCTATATTCTCAAGGGTAGAATAAACTTTGTGTATGTTGACTTACTCTTTGTACAATTATTGAGTGTGGTCTCGAACGATGCCTCAGTGTTCATTGTTCCACGGGAGTAGGTAGTTAGTGGGGGTCTAGAATCTGAAGGGGCTTGTAGACATAATTAAATAATACGAGGTCAACCACAGAGTAAACAGTGTATCTACCTGTCCAACCCCTGGGGTTAGAATACACGGGAGTGCTAGAGACACCTCGGATGTGGTTAACTCTCAGTACGCGCGGCGATCTTGTCACACTTGGCATGTTTACGTTCAGTAGTTTGCCATTGCTTTCTGAACGACGGCACCCATACCATTTCGTAAAAATATGCTAGCGCAAAGCGGTCTGTTGCTAAATCGCGCACAGTTGTGCTTCTAACGCGGGTATGCGGGATCACGAACCTCGTCCGTAACCATGTACATATGTCAGAAGGCATATCTGACACAATAAGTAATCATACAATCTAGAGTAGGGCAGCTGGCAATGGGAGGATGCGTACAGAATGACATGTTCATCGTGCATCGTTTCTGGGCGACATTTCATTAAACTACCGGATCCTAAATCAAGGTATGCATTTGAAATACCATGTGGCTATTACAAGGTTTTTAGTCGTTAGTCGCGGTTCGAACTTCATGGCAAAGAGTAACCCCATAATACTCCGTTCCTGTGCCAGTGAATATCACACAAAATTATCCTCATCGCCCCATGTCAAAAGTGGAACAGACAGCAATCCTGACGACCCAACAGCACGCATACAGCCGCTGCCAGCAAGCCAACACAACAGCCCGCCACTCAGTTCATTGTCGATGGAAGTCGCAGTCACTAAACAACCAGCAGTTGCACACACATGGTTCACCCATCGGAAATTCTGATAGTTAGAATGTTACAAAAATGACGATGCAAAAAGTTTAATACATCTCTCAAACAAGCTGTTGTCCCATATTCTGAGGACACAACCCGATACACGCATTTCTAGAACATCAACAGTCACAGTCACAAGGAGCTGACGTACTTTGGCCACGGGATCCGGCCCAGTAATGAACTCCAACAGTCCTTTCATCATCCAGCTGGACTGACTTTCTCCGGGATGAACTCTGGCCGTGATGACCACTGCCCTCTTCTCGCCTGTAGAGTCTACACAATAGGTAGTAAACAGAAAGATATTAGAGGGCTATCGACCGATAAAGATAAATTAGTTGTGAATCTGAATCAAAAGATTAATTCACTAAACAAAAACATATAGTTTATAAATGTATTTTTTTTTTGCATATCCTTTACAGGACATCGCTGTCAACACCAGCATCTTTCAGCTGTATGTTGATTTCTTGGCAAGATTACGCTCAGTAGTTTGCCATTGCTTTCTGAGCGGCCGGCTCACATACCCCGTAAGTTACCGATGCGATTTGAACCACTGCTGCTTCTAATCGTCATCACGTTACCTACGAGAGTATACGAGATTACGGAGAAATGTCATAACCTCTAAGCCACGAAGCCGGCTTATAAATGTATAGTCACATAAATGTAGTCACATTACGCATAATAATGGGGCAATGTTTTGAACTGCACTCGCTACTCTGTATAGGATTTTTAGATTATGACAAAGTCTTTAACAGCTCTGATAGGGGATCCCTTTGGAGGCTTTTGCGGTACTATGGGGTCCTACAACATATCATTAACACAGACATTCACTAGGGCTTGTTTCCTTAGCGACTCAATGAACATGATCAAGAGGATAGAGGAGGGGTCGATCCGAAGAGAATGGTTGCTGCCTCTGAAGCGGTCTCGGCTGGCAAAGATTAGTTTCATCTTCGTGCCAGGTCATGCGGGAGTACAAGGAAATGAGCGGGCTGACAAGCTCGCAGGTGAGGCTACTGTGGAGGGCGGACGCGCCATGGACCAGGCTGACATTCTGAATGCTCTACGAGAAGTGAGACTTTTGCGAGAACCAAGTGATGACTGTGAATCTACACCAATGGCCAGACTGCGGGAGCAGCAAATTAAAAGA
>JACEFZ010002870.1:305000-347500 GCA_014155875.1 Cepaea nemoralis
TCTATCAATCATCATCTATCAATCATCATCTATCAATCATCATCTATCAATCATCATCTATCAATCATCATCTATCAATCACCATCTATCAATCATCATCTATCAATCATCATCTATCAATCACCATCTATCAATCACCATCTATCAATCATCATCTATCAATCATCATCTATCAATCATCATCTATCAATCATCATCTATCAGTCATCATCTATCAGTCATCATCTATCAATCATCATCTATCAATCATCATCTATCAATCATCATCTATCATCATCTATCAATCACCATCTATCAATCATCATCTATCAATCATCATCTATCAATCACCATCTATCAATCACCATCTATCAATCATCATCTATCAATCACCATCTATCTATCCATCATCTATCCATCATCTATCATCATCAATCATCAATCATCAATCATCATCATCATCAGCAACAGCAGCAGCAGCATCATCATCATCATCATCACCATCAACATTGTCGTTATAATATAAACTGTTTAGATTAGTTTTTATTTAATCATGTAAGATTTATTACTGCACATTTCCCATGTGTTTGTAATGCAAATAAATATATATGAATCCAACCCAACTGAACCCAATCCAACCCAACACTACTCAGCTCAACCGAACTCAACCCAACTCAACTCAACCCAACACTACTCAGCTCAACCGAACTCAACCCAACTCAACTCAACCCAACTCCACTCAACATTACCCCATAGCCACTCCACTCTGAGAACCAGCAATCTGGGTGAACACACAGAGACTCACCATCTGCCACTCCAGGCTGTAGTAGATGATGCCCTTCTCCAGCAGGGGACAGTTGGCCACAGAGCTGCTTCTGGTGTAACTGTCACGGATATCACAGTAACATTCATCATAATTTTAGTCAATGCTCAATGAACAGTACATGTCACAAAGTTATGACATAAAGAAATGGCAGTGGTTGTGTCTAGAGGGTGTCAGTATGAATGTTGTGTTGAACGACTGCTCACCAACTATAAATCAATATGGAACACCAGGCTGTGCACACGAGATTTTGATTTGAAACAAACACTGACCAGGAAAACTTCCGTAGTAAAATATACTACTATTTCACACAATAAGGTCCTGCGATCACACGATAGCCGTTTACTGGCCTCACACACTATACGGTTCTGACCTCTTCTCCGTCCGTGACTCTAACCACCTCCTCTGAGTCTCTTCTCTCTCGACTCCGCTAGAACTCAACTCAACTCTACTGGGCCAGACCTCAGTCCTCCACTGTCTGCCCAGGACTCAGACTGAGTCTCCCTAACTCAGCCCAAACCTCACTGACTTTTAATTCGCTAAGACTTCTCTCTTTATCCCCTCTTTGCGAACCGCCCACGAAACACACCATTTAACCCCTTGCATCCTCAATCTATATTCCACCAACATTACATTTCTAGGCTTCCTTTGTTTCTTAGCTTACTGTCACGTTTTCCTCTGTGCCTTTATGACTAAGACTGACATCTCCATGATATAGCCTCCATTGTGTTTAGGGCCCGCCATTGTTTTTGGCATTCATACCTCAACCTTTCTGGCAGTATATCCGCCTATTACTTCTCTGACCCAGTTACCCTTGCTAGTATTAGACAATTCTTAACTAGTCCGTTCACCCCAGATTTTCGTACTATCAATGCTGAATTCATTGTACACATTATTGCTACCCATGTTGAATTAAACGTACATATTATTTTTGTCATTGTTGAATACAATGTACACATGACCGCTGTCAACGTCCAGTGCACTTTAAAAATCTCAAACACACGGTTCCAGAATCTCCCAAGGAGATTCTGGCAGTGTACAAGCCCAGGCGAGATAGCTAGAAATCTTTTTTTTTAAAGTCGAAATGGTCTACTTTATTGCACCGGGTCTATACCAAATGTCTCGGTCTCTTTCCGCAATGCGGCCTGCCGAAAGCGTCGCACAAAGCACGAACTCCGTAGCTCCAGCAACGACACCCAGGAGTCTAAGAGAAAATGCACTCGTGCACCGAAAGACGTAGCCCGGAATCGAACCCATAACCTTCGTAACGCGAGGCTGAAAGCTTGGCCACATCGCCACGGAGCTGTCAGAAGGCCACCCTGAGGAAAGAGACCGAGCCATATGGGTTAAATCTCGGTGCAATGAAGTTGATCCTCTCGACTTTTTGAAGACATTTTAAAGCTAGAAATCTGATTGGTTATACGATTCATTCATTCATTCATTCATTCATTCATTCATTCAGTAGCATATCCTTTGCAGAACCTCGCTCCCATAATAACCTTCCGGAAAACCTCTCGATCACAAGCAAGATGTCCCGTGTCCGGTACACCTATCTGGAGATCATCCGCCACATCCTGCGCTCATCTTCTTGTTGGCCTTCCTCTTCATCTCTTCCCAGGCATATACCGCTCCATTTTTGTTCTCTCCAAACTTTCATGACGTTTCAAGTGACCAAAATATTTCAATTTTCTTTGTTTTATCGTCTTTAGTTACCAACCTTCTTCAATATTCAGCTCTTGAAGTATAGATGCATTTGTTCTTTTCTTTATCAAATGTATTCTTAGAACTCGTCTATAACATTTATGTTCAAAAGCATTTATTCGCTGTTCAGCTTCTTTTAGGAAGTGTCCAGGTCTCACAGGTGAATGTTGCAATTGTTGGGAAAGATGCATGCTCTGAAAACTATAATTGTTGTAGTTCTGTCTGTCCCATAACTTTGCTGTACAACAAGAAAGAGATGCCATGAATCATGAACTAATCCTACCTGATGTGATGCCCTGTTCGAGCCCACCCCCTCTGTCTCTCCTTGGCGTCCTGCTCTGAATATAGTAGCGGCCTCATCCCTTGTTAGAACATATGCACATGCTTTATGATACAGTAACATTATAGAAGCAGCAATAACGTTGTAGAAGTTGATGCAATAACATTATAGAAGTAGAAATAGCGTTATACAATTTGATACAATATGATTATAGGAGTTCATACAATAACATTATTAAAGTAGGAACAAGATTATAGACGTTGATACAACAACATTATAGAAGTTGATGTAATAACATTATAGAAGTAGCAATACAATTATAGAAGTAGCAACAACATCACAGAAGTTGATACAATAACATTATAGAAGTTGATACAATAGCATTATAGATGTTGATGCAATAGCATTATAGAAGTAGCAACAACGTGATAGAAGTTGATACAATAACATTATAGAAGTTGATACAATAACATTATAGAAGTTGATACAACAACATTATAGATGTTGATACAATAACATTATACAAGTTAATACAATACCATTATAGAAGTTGATACAATAACATTATAGAAGTAGCAATAACATTATAGAAGTTGATACAATAACATTATAGAAGTTGATACAACAACATTATAGATATTGATACAATAACATTATAGAAGTGGCAACAACATTATAGAAGTGGCAACAACATGATAGAAGTTGATACAACAACATTATAGAAGTGGCAACAACATGATAGAAGTGGCAACAACATTATAGAAGTTGATACAACAACATTATAGAAGTTGGTACAATAACATTATAGAAGTTGATACAATAACATTATAGAAGTAGCAAAAACATTATAGAAGTGGCAATAACATTATAGAAGGAAAAAAAAACATTTTAGAAGTAGCAAAAACATGATAGAAGTTGATACAACAACATGATAGAAGTGGCAACAACATTATAGAAGTAGCAACAACATGACAGAAGTTCATACAATAACATTATAGAAGTAGCAACAACATGATAGAAGTTGATACAACAACATTATGGAAGTAGCAACAACATTATAGAAGTAGCAGCAACATGATAGGAGTAGATACAACAACATTATAGAAGTGGCAACAACATGATAGAATTTGATAAAACAACATTTTAGAAGTGGCAACGACATTATAGAAGTAGCAACAACATGATAGAAGTTGACACAACAACATTTTAGAAGTAGCAACAACATGATAGAAGTTGATACAACAACATTATAGAAGTGGCAGCAACATGATAGGAGTAGATACAACAACATTATAGAAGTGGCAACAACATGATAGAATTTGATACAACAACATTTTAGAAGTGGCAACGACATTATAGAAGTAGCAACAACATGATAGAAGTTGACACAACAACATTTTAGAAGTAGCAACAACATGATAGAAGTTGATACAACAATATTATAGAAGTGGCATCAACATGATAGAAGTTGATACAACAACATTATAGAAGTAGCAACAACATGATTGAAGTTGATACAACAACATTATAGAAGTAGCAACAACATTATAGAATACAAAATTCACTGGAGCTGTCATGTTATTGTTAGAACCTTGTACAGACCGTGTGCTTTATTAGGTATATGGTGGTAACTCCACGTGTGTATAGACCAGGCGTGGGTGGTCTCGGCACTGGGTGGGGGATGTGATCAATTCTACTGCGGTCGCCTTTATTTCCCAAAACATCTGCTGGTATCCTTTTATGCTGGTTCTACAGGGAGACTAGGTGAATGAATGTTTAGAAAATCAAAAGAATATATGTGGCAGGGATACCTGGTTTTGTCGGACCTGATCTACTTACCATGATTGTACAGGCTGTCTTTTTTAAGGAGGTTGACGATTCTCATTTTGTAGGTCACACCAGGTACAGTGTTCGTGACCCGGAAGTAGTACCATTGCGTGTGTCTGGCAGTGTAGAGGTCAGCTTTTAGTACCAGCTCGTACTCGAACTGACTTCTGCGGAGGGTAATCACTTGATAGTCAGGTGTGCTGGGAACATGTGTGATTGCAGGTATGATATGGTTTAAAATACGTAAATGTGTGAAATGGCTTGTCTCTTCTTCCCCTACAAGCCGAGTATTGTTTACAAATCCCAGTTCAGGGTTTCGGAAAATTCAAATTGTACGAGAGACTAACATGCGCGGCTGTGTGAGTGGTCGAATGCGTTGCTGCTAATGTGGATACCTGTGTGGTTGTATGAGTGGCTGTGTGAGTGGGTGTACATCATGTTGTGTTTTTGACAAGACTCCCAAATAAAGCTACATAAAATAGACACTAGTATATTCTGTGTGGCGGTCTCCTTGACTAAGGAGTTAACGACTTTCTCCGTAATCCCGTATATCCACATAGGGTAACGCAGCTGCGCGAGATTGGTTAGCGGATCGCGTCGCATTGGTTACTTACGGGGGTATGTGAGCCTGTCTCTGAGAAAGCAATGGCAAACTACTGAGAGTAATCTTGCCAAGAAATCAACAACAGCGGTAAAATGCTGGTGTTGACAGCAAAATGTCCTGTAAAAAAAAAAGTGGCTTGCACCGCTCGAAACGACGAAGGTCGAGAGCATATCATGCATTCTGTGCTCTGGGCATGCGGGTGTGAGAGTAGATGAGCAGGCTTGCGAACTGCCTGCTACGGCTACCGTGGCTGATGTAGTGAAGGTTCTTTGGAATAGAATGGAAGGTGCATCACAAGAAAGAGAAAATTCACTCCCGACGAGGCCTATTCACCGGGTGGAGAGCAGAGGGTTTGATCATGGCTCAACAGGAAAATGTGTTCAGTCAGGCTGCCACTGGTACCTTCATGGTGGGAACTCTTCGTTGGCTACTGGAGAAACGTTGAAGCATGTGTGGAAAAGTCCCGAGTACAATGATGTTTGTTCTTGATTTCATATTCATTTTACATTCACAATGCTCACAATTAACTCAGGTAGATTGGTGGGAGATTGTACCAGGTAGATTGGTGGGAGATTGTACCAGGTAGATTGGTGCGAGAGCCAACATTAGTTGTCTGGACGTTTTAGGGGAAGCTGATCACAAACATCAGAAAGAAGCAGTCAACATTTGTTGGCCGCATTATAAGAAGACAAAAACTGGAACATGTTGTGGCAACCGGAGAGATTTGTGGAAAGAGAGTTAGAGGAAGACAGCGTGAGAAAACTCCTGACAGTCTTATATAATGGCACGGAAAGGAGTCAACACATGAATTGATCCGTGCTGTCGGAGATTGTAATATGTGGAGAGGTATGATCGCTCACTCCAGCCGGCAAGGATGATGATGACTTATTCACGGACAAACGGACACACAGTTCGAGTGACCGATGGACAGCTGGACCGAAAGAACTACGAACTCAAGGGTCACAAATTGGGCACGCATGCCCGACTTAATTCGGCCCTTCCAATCACTCATCTTTTGTACAACAATTATTTATTGTGCATGTTACATTCGCATAGAGAAAACATGGACAAGTGACAAGCAGATATACAGACACGATTAGACAGACACGGTTAGTAGATATATAAAGAAGTATCTGGCTAGATAAGTAGATATGCAGGTAGGACAAGATAGAACCACATAATCAGAAAGTAGTTGGACAGCAGGAACCAAATATTTAAAGAAGCGAACATAATGTCGTACTCACACTCGTCTTGCTTGTCGAAGATTCCCACACTCAAACCTGGACTCGAACATCAAAGAGGGACAACATCCCTCTGGGACTGGAAGTGGGTTACAGTCACGTGGGCTGCGGTCGGAGTCGTAAGCTACCTGGACGCCCCTCCATTTCCCCGGGTACTGTGTCGCTTGAGTCTCTGTCGTCTGACTGTTGGCTGTACACAGGCATAGAACAAATGATCTGACTGTTGGCTGTACACAGGCATAGAACAAATGATCTGACTGTTGGCTGCACACATGCATAGAACAAATGATCTGACTGTTGGCTGCACACATGCATAGAACAAATGATCTGACTGTTGGCTGTACACAGGCATAGAACAAATGATGTGACTGTTGGCTGCACACATGCATAGAACAAATGATCTGATTACTGGCTGCACACAGGCATAGAACAAATGATCTGACTGTTGGCTGCACACAGGCATAGAACAAATGATATGACTGTTGGCTGCACACAGGCATAGAACAAATGATCTGACTGTTGGCTGCACACAGGCATAGAACAAATGATCTGAATGTTGGCTGCACACAGGAATAGAACAAATGATCTGACTGTTGGCTGCACACAGGCATAGAATAAATGATGTGACTGTTGGCTGCACACAGGCATAGAACAAATGATCTGACTGTTGGCTGCACACAGGCATAGAACAAATGATCTGACTGTTGGCTGCACACAGGCATAGAACAAATGATCTGACTGTTGGCTGCACACAGGCATAGAACAAATGATCTGACTGTTGGCTGCACACAGGCATAGAATAAATGATGTGACTGTTGGCTGCACACAGGCATAGAACAAATGATCTGACTGTTGGCTGTACACAGGCATAGAACAAATGATCTGACTGTTGGCTGTACACATGCATAAAACAAATGATCTGACTGTTGGCTGCACACAGGCATAGAACAAATGATCTGACTGTTGGCTGTACACAGGCATATAACAAATGATCTGACTGTTGGCTGCACACAGGCATAGAACAAATGATCTTATTGCTGGCTGCATACAGGCATAGAATAAATGATCTGACTGTTGGTTGTACACAGGCATAGAACAAATGATCTGACTATATAATTTCAGCCAGGCATAAAACAAATGATCTTACTTTCATTGTTCACACAGAGGTAAAACAAATTATCTTACATTACTTATACAGGCAGACAAAACTAATGATCGTGCTCTAAATTTTCATACATGCATAGAACAAATGATCTTATTTTAATTATTAAAACAGATATAGCACACACACTCTTACTTTATGCCTGCTTCGTGGCTTAGAGGTTATGACTTTTCTCCGTAATGTCGTATACTCTCGTCGGTAACGTGATGACGGTTCAAATCAGCAGTGGTTCGAATCGCATCGGTAACTTAAGGGGTATGTGAGCCGGCCGCTCAGAAAGCAATGGCAAACTACTGAGCGTAATTTTGCCAAGAGATCAACATACAGCTGAAAGATGCTGGTGTTGACAGCTAAGTCCTGTAAAGGATATGCTAAAAATAAAAAAAAAACCTCTTACTTTAATTCTTCAGACAGATGTAGAACACATAATATTACTTTAATTGTTCAGACAGGTGTAGAACACATAATCTTACTTTAATTCTTCAGAGAGTTATAGAACAAAGGAATTTAGTTTGACTCTTCAGACAGGAATAGAACAAATAATCTTAACTTTATTTTTCACATAGGTATTGAACAAACAATAGTACATTAATTCTTGAGAATGATAGGCAATACAAAATGTTTCCTTAATTCAGGAATCTAGCACAAAATAAACTATTTTATAATATCAAGGGGAGCCATTTTATAACATCTAGGGGAGTCATTTTATAATATCTCATCATCATCAAGTGCCCTGCCAGCTGGCGTAGGCGTTTATGGCTCTCCACAGATCTCGGTCTTTGGTTTACTGGATCAACTCTGCTGCTGATATTCCTCCGTGCCACCGTCTCAATCCATCCAGCATCATTTCTCTTGGTCTGCCTCTGCCTCTCTTCCCCTCGATCTTTCCAGTTGTCACGATGTTCTCCAATGCCTCTCTTCTCATTACATGACCAAAGAAAGCTGTTTGTCTCTTTCTTATTGTTGTATATAGTGTTCTAGTTTCATTAGCCTGTTTCAGGCAGTCGTCGTTAGTTACTCTGGCAGTCCAAGGAATTCTCAACATTCGTCTCAGGAACCACATCTCTGTTGCTTCTAATTTCTTCTTAATTTGTTCATTTACATTCCAAGATTTACTGCCATACAGCAAAACTGGTTCTACATAGCATTTCAGCACTCTCTTTCTTACACTCAGTGATAGTGACCTATTGCACAAGATACTCTTCATTTTCTTAAATGCGACCTTTGCTTGCCCTATTCTGCTCTTAATCTATGTTGTACATCTTCCATCTGATGTTATAAATGCCCCTAGGTATCTAAAATTATCCACTTGGTTAAGAATTTTTCCGTCTATTTCTATGTCACATTTTGGTGTCACCATTTACTTTGATATCACCATTGTTACTGTTTTCTTGATATTCAAGGAGAGTCCTTTCCTTGCACTCTCTGTTACTACAGTGTCCAACAATTGTTGTAGGTCTGTATAATATCTAGGGGAGTCATTTTATACTTCTGGGGTCATAATTCGGTGTGGACTCCCCCAGATAGTGTCTCGAAGATAAAAGATCAACAAATTCAGAGAATGGCGACAACATCTGACGACCAGAAGCATCTTCTCGTGCTTTCTCCGCCTCGGAGTATTTATAACTTTCCGCAACTTACAGTGACCATTTCATATTGTGAGAAATCAGGGCTTCAGTTCCCAAGGCTGGCCCTATCTTTAGGCTTTCGAGGCATGGGCCTTGTCACCAACCTCTTGTAAGAGATGAACTAGTTTGGAAATGGCCAGATGTCTACAGTGAGTTGTTAACACGTGAAGCAATATGCACAGGGGGGTTATTGGTCTTCTCATTGTCATCATTTTGCCCCAGGATTTTAAAGTTACAATATAACACTTCTTAGTTAGAAAAAGAGGAGCGTATGTCCGAGGGGCTAAACTGCCGTATTCTCCTTTTGTCGACCTTGGTTCAAATCCTCAGTAAGGTGTTGTTGTTTTTTCTGTCGAGGGCAAAAAGAAAACCGTAACCTGTAAAGTACACGGCGACTGCACTAGCCAGGCGGCCTTAATTCCTCAGGCTCAAGACCCCCCCCCCCCCCCCCGTCCTACACCGCTTGGTACTATAAGCAGGAGTTGACATTTTTGTTTTGTTTTGGACAGTTAGAAGTAGTTAATGTATTATTAACTATGTAGTATTATTTGTTAACTATTTGGACTTGTTTTGTTAACTATATGAGATTGATGTGTTAACTACATGGGATTCATTGATTTTAAGTAACAATTTGGACAGACACGATTAATGTAATACCATGGCAGACACAAATAAAGTAACACTTAGAGCAGAAATATTTACAGTAAAGTAACAACAACGAACCTGGTCTCCGTGGCCAATGGCTTGCGAACGCGGTTCATATGCAAAGGGATATGCAACCAAAAAAAAATCAACAATGACAAAAATATGTAAAGTACAAACTAGGACAGAAACATAAAGTAACAACTAGGACAGAAACGTATAAAGTAACAACTAGGACAGAAAGAAATAAAGTAACAACTCGGACATAGACATGAAATAACAATTGGGTCAGATTCAGTTATTGAAACCGCCTCAACCCCCAATCTCATGCTAGGTGATACAGTAACACAAGCCAAACTCCCCCTGTTTCTAACCAGTATTCACTTGTCTTTGCAATGAAACCCCACTCAATCCTTTTACCCCTGTATATGCAGTTGCATGGCCAGGGTGTTAGGTGTCTTCTATCAACTGTTGCTCGGACACTTCTGTCATACGCGCTGCCCATAGGTTTAGTTTTAGTCGCCGGATCAGCATCACAACACACGGGTATAACCTGTTCTACTCCTAATTCAAACCTGAGTTCGGTGAATTTCAGGTCACTTCACGAACTCCCTAGCACCGGCGAGGATCCTGAAATACTTTGGGTAGATTTTTAACTCGAAATTTTGCCCGGGCAGCGCCTTTAGGCTACGTTTTTTTTTCGATTTCCAACTGCCAAGGGATATTTCACGTGCGCTACAATACACATGGGCGTCCGATCTCACTACACAGAGACCAGGGGGGAATTTTTTTACTAGAAGTCCACGTGAAAAAATCCCTGTCCTCACCGGGTAATGAACCCGGGACCTCCAGTACTTGAGGAGGGCACCATACCTCGAGACCACTCAGCCCCCAAACCAGCTGTCCATTCTTGGTATCTTGGGCCCAATGTAACTGTAACTCTACCCAATGTTCCATGCTCTATTTAAAACGAAAACCTATCTGCACATCCCCCACACTGACTGGTGGTGTCTTCAGCTAGTGCCATCCAAGACCTGCCTATCCCCCACACTGGCTGATGGTGCTTCAGCTTCTGCCATCCATGACCTGCCTATCCCACACACCTCGCCGATGGTGTCTTCAGCTTCTGCTATCCATGACCTGCCTATCCCACACACCTCGCCGATGGTGTCTTCAGCTTCTGCCTTCCAAGACCTGCCTATCCCCCACACTGGCTGATGGTGTCTTCAGCTTCTGCCGTCCATGACCTGCCCATCTCAAATACCTGGCCGATGGTGTCTTCAGCTTCTGCCTTCCAAGACCTGCCCATCTCCCACACTGGCTGATGGTGTCTTCAGCTTCTGCCATCCAAGACCTGCCTATCCCCCACACTGGCCGATGGTGTCTTCAGCTTCTGCCATCCAAGACCTGCCCATTCCATACACCTGGCTGCTAGTGTAGAGCTTGTGCATCCAAGACTTGCTTCCCCTCACCCAATGTCCTTTGGTAATATTAAAGCTTTGAATAGGGAGACTCTCTATCTAATATAACGCTGAGCTATATCTTCGCCTGGAGCACCTTGTTCCTGTCATACATGGATGGCAGGTACAGCATATGTTGCATACATACAATAGACGTATCCCATGTACAGCCGAGAAAGGCTGGCATGACCTCACTGTGTATGTGCTCGAGCTTCTCCAGCTGGCTATAAGATACTGTGACCACATCCAGAACATACACAATCACATAAATAGTCTGATGCTGTTACAATGTGTACAACATACTTTGCTCCGTGTCCGCAACTTTCATCACTTTCTGACCATGGAGTCCATTCTTTGTCCTATCCACTAATTAAAAAGTTAGTTGCATATCCTTTACAGGACGTTGCAGTCAACCCCAGCATTTGTTGGCTATTTGTGATTTCTGGGCAAATTTACGTTCAGCATTTTGTCATAGTTTTCTGAAAGACCGGCACTCATATCATTGTTTGAAACCCAACGCAAGACGATATGCCGCCAAATCTCTGAAGCTGTCTTTGGAACGCGGCATGCGGGATTACGAATTGCGCCAGTAACTCCTTCGCCACTGTGTTGGTTCTTCTACTAGGCCCTACACATGATCCTTGATGGACGTGCTTCTGCCAAACAAAGGTTATTCTCAGGTAGTTGAGAGTTGTCTCTCCACTGATCACCCTGCCGTGTGTCGTGATATCTGGCATCTACTACTTGACATTTCTGTGTTACAGTGAACCCCATAGTACAGACACTGTGTCTAGTGGAAGAGAGGCAGAGGAAGACAACGCGCTATGGATGTGGAAAGCACGAATAGTTGGACACCAAAAAATAATAAAGCCACACCAACATCAATAGCATATCAAATAACAGTCAGGTTGGACAGTCATCATCGCCCAAGCCTGCCCAGAGTTGACACCCGAAGAAAAAGGCGTTTATTGGTAAAGAAAAAAGTCAAGAAGCATACCCAGTAAATGACGACCAAACTCCCCAACAGCCAAAGGCTCGTATCCTTGCTGCCCCACCACCAGATGTCGTGGGGTGTTGAGCAGAAGTCCTTCAAAATGACCAGGCCAGTAAGGGCCATAGGGCCAGTACTTGATGTCCGCTGGCCGGCGCTTGTACCGACTAATAAACGCTTCTAACTGGTCAGTATATGAGAGATGACCAACATAAGACGGGGCCTGTCACATCGTGGTCAGTTCGAGGTATGTACAAACTTTTGCTTCTTCCCTGTAGGTAATAGGGTAGAAGTTTCACACTGTCCGTGTACGTGCGCATGAGTTCTCATAGAAATATTCGTTGCTGGGGTCTCTTTGAGACTATTACAATATCATGAGAAATGAAATAGGCCGGTATTGATTGGCTCTCGTAGAGGTATATGAAAACAATTGAGATTAGAGAACACTAGACAATAGGAAAACCAAAGATATAGACAGACCGAGATTCGAACTTGACAGCTTCAAATAAGGTCTACGACTCGCTGAAGGGGAGTAAGTATAATTCAGGTTTCTAGTTGGTCGTGCATAGTAGTGCACTTGTTCTTCTGTGAGATGAAGATGTCAAGACGTAACTAGATCACAGAGTTAGTTATTTCACACGAATAACTATTTCACCAATACGTAACTACACCACACAGAATTAATTAGTTCGCCTGAAGAACTAGTTCGCCAAGACATAACATGATCAAACAGAACTGATTAGTTTACGCGAAGAACAAGTTGACCGAAACTTAACAATATTAGAAAGAATCAATTAGTTCAAACGATTAACTAGTTCATTGCTATCTAAGTACATCACACATAATTAATTGCTTCACAAGAATCACTAGTTCACCAAGAACTAACTGAATGGTGTAGTTTTTGTCCATCAAGAATGATGATGACCATTCATTTTATCTAGTGGCAAGAAAAGTTAAGACCACTGGAGACCTAACTACATAACACATAATTAGTTCACCAGAACCTGAATAGATCATACAGAGTTAATTAGTTCACACACCAATAATTAATTCGCCAAAATCTAACTAGATCAAAAGGAAATAACTTGTTCACACGGAAACCTAGTTTGCCAAGCCCTAACTAGATCACACAGAATTAACTAATTCCAACAAATAAACTAGTTCACTAAGGCTAAACTAATTCCCAAAGAAATAACTAGTTCACACGAATAAATTGTTCGCCAAGATCTAACTATATCTCAAAGAATTAGCAAGTTAACACGCATGAACTAACTCACGAAAATATCGCCTGGCAATAAGAATTAACTAGATGCAATATTTACTAGTTCACAAAAAACAAATACTTTGATAACTTGACACCTAGAACTAATTTCCTCCAGTGCTCCCAATAAGAATTCAAGCAATAAATAACTACTCCACTTTCACATGTCACACATTTATCATTGATTCACATGAGATAACACATGTTGATTGAAGCTCATTCGATCAGACATTCACGCCGTGACATTCGATCAGAGATATTCGTGCCGTGACATTAGCCGACAATGAAGTATAGACAAACATGTATTTTGCCCTCAGTTGGTGGCCTTAGCCAATTTTCTTTAGTACTTTTCTGAACGAGCCCAATTTGGTGACACCCCTTCACTTTCTTATCGATTCAAGAAAATATATTAAACCTTTCATATTAGGCGTTAAAAGACGTGGTTTAGTTACTCTAAACTGTCTGTGTCGGCTTGAATCGAATGTATTAGTTCAAGGATATCTTAAATGGATTTGCTGTTTTATTGAAAGTTTAGTTACTTAAGTAAATACAATCTATAGGAATCTTAAAGTGCTAGTAAGAACGTGTGTGTGTGTCTGTGTGTGGGTGTGTGTGTATGTGTGTGTGTGTGTGTAAATTGGAAATACATGAGCTTATCGCTGCGATCAGTGGTTCTCACACTGAGATACGAATGTTTCAGCTCTCTTTGACATATATATATATATGTATATATATATATATATATATATATATATATATATATATATATATATATATATATATATATATATATATATATATATATATATATATATATATGTGTGTGTGTGTGTGTGTGTGTGTGTGTGTGCGTGCGTGTGTGTGTGTATGTGTGTGTTCTCTTAGAAGATAAATGATTCTCATATTATGGCACGCGTGTGTCAGCTCTATTGATTATGTATGTTATTCACTTTGTAGATCAATGGTTCTCACGTTGTGGTACGAATGTTTCAATTCTCTTGGAAATGTATGTTCTATCTTTATGAATCAGTTTCTCTCTGTGTGGTTCTAATGTATTAGCCCTCTTTGTTATTCTCTCCGTATGATCAATGGTTCTCACGTTGTGGTACATATGTTTCATATTTCCTGGTTATGTGTGTTCGTCTCTCTGTAAAGTGAGTGGTTATTAAACTATGACACGTGTGTCTCATTTCTCATGGTTATCTATGGTCTTTCTCGATATATCAATGGTTCTCACTTTGTGATAAGTAAATTTCCCCACACGCATATACAAAAAATATTTATGGAAAGCGAAGTTCCATTAAAATCACACGCGGGTCTCCTCTGGTGCTTCGAAATTAGTGCAATGTGTTAAGATTCTCCTTGTAAGATCAACAAAAAGTGAATATAACACTTATATGGATATCCATTTGCATTGAAGATGAATCTGTACATAAATGAACCAGCAAGAACAATAGCATCATATTATTATTATTATTATTATTATTATTATTATTATTATTATTATTATTATTATTATTATTATTATTATTATTATTATTATTATTATCTTATTTTATCCTGAGTATGGCTGGACCACATGGCATGGACGAGACAAGAACATACTGCTGATCCACGACTCTGGTGATCATGTGAGGTGGCGAAACATGATCGCCCACGTATATCGGCACAGCACATGATGACGGTGATAATCTGAGCCAAAAAAAAAAAAAGTATCGTAATTTCCTAAAGTTGCTTATATCACGTAATTTAATTCTTTCTTAATGCGAAGACCAAAGTTCTCTTGTAGACACGTGAAACAAAACTTATCACTTCCAAGAACTGAACCGCAGACCTTTTCATCAACACACCACAGCTCTAACCACTACACATTCTCGGCGACACTGAAACACTCTAAGATAAACCAGTCCATATTTTCACGGGTCTTGGTGAAATAGACCCATAAATTCACTTTTAATTTGCTGTCAAATGTTCCAATCCACCTTATCGATTTCCGCCAGGGAACAATATTGATATCGATCTGTCTAAGCCGCTATTGGTAATGTAATTCGAGACCTTACATGTATTGTGTTGGTTCCGTTTGTGTGCACGCTTCAGCTAGAACTTAGCCAGCCAGTACTGTGCTGTTTTCTATTCTTCCTTTTCTTATTAAGTTTCTCTTTATCTTCTTCTCCTCTTCCGTCTTCTCCCTCTCGTTACTTTGCGCCTCAACCTTCTTATGCTACTGCTGCTGCTCTTCTCCTTCTTCCTCCTCTTATTCATCTTCCTCATCTTCTCCTTCTTCTTCTCCTGCTCCTCTTCCACCCCTAATCGTCCTTTTCTATGTTTTCGTCTTCTTTCTCTTCTCCTGCTACTTTCCGACCCTCCTCGTCCTTTTCTTCTTCCTCGTCTTCTCCTACGTCTTTCACTTTTTTCCATTTTAAAAGTTTTTCCGTTTTGTTTTTTCAATTGTGTCCCAATTTTTTCTATTTATTACTTTTGTGAGGATGCTTACGCTAATCGCCGGTGTATGTGTATGTAAAGTGTGTGTGTTTGTTTTAGTCGCATGTCCTTCACATGACGTAGCAGTCAACCCCAGCGTTTTAGCTGTTCATGATTCCTGGGCAAGTTTTACGTTCAGTAGTTTGCCATTGCTTTCTGAACGACCAGCACCTATACCTTTTTCGAATAATACCAACACCGCTGTGTTTCTAACCCGGGTATACGGGATTTTAAATTGCGTTCGTAAAGCCTTCGCCACGGAGATCTTTAGTCTGTTCGCATTATTTTCAATGTTTATGTGAGGCAGCGTGTATGTGTCGAGATGTGTGAATGTGTGTGTGTGTGTGGGAGGGGGGGGGAGAGTTTGTGTGCGTCTGTGTGTGTGTGTGTGTGTGCGCGCGTGTGTTATGTGTGTATATGTTTGCATGTGTATATGTGAGTATGTGTATGTGCGTATATATGTATATGTGTGCATGTGTATATGTGTCTATGTGCGTGTGCGTATGTGCATGTATGCGTGTTTATGTGTGTACGTATGTGTTTGTGTGTATGTTTATGTGTATGGTTGTGTGTATGAGGGTATATGTGTGTAAGTGTATGTATGTGTGTGTTCATGCATGCATATATGCATGCATGCATGTAGCGTATGCGAGGGAGTGTGTATTTGTGTGTTATTGTGTGTGTGTGTGTGCATAACTGTGAGAGTTTGTGCAAATCATGTAAGCATGTATTGTAGGTATGTATATATGCATGTGTGTGTATTTTTTTTAAAAAATGAATGTCCATGTCTACCTGTCTCATAACATGGTAAAATGCATTGTTTATGTTTACACAATCCATTTGACTATATGTGTCCCTATATGAATGTAACATGAACAATTTATGAAAGAAAGATGAGTGATTGGAAGGGCCGAATGAAAGATGGGCTAGCTTGCCCAATGTGTGACCCTTTGAAAATAAAGTTCGTTCGTTCATTCTTCTTCTTCGACTTCTTCTTCGTCTTTTTCTTCATCTTCTTCTTCGGCTTCTTCTTTTTCTTCTGCTCTTCTTCCGCCCCTCCTCGTCCTTGTCTTCTTCTTCTTTGTCGGTTCTTCAACACACCCATACATACACACACTCACACAAACAGACACATACATTGTCGTCAAGCGGTTGTAGATTAACCGGAACACACATATACCCACCCACACACACACATACACCCACACATCCCACAACAACACACACACCCGTACGCACACCCACCCACACCCACATACCCCCCCCCCCCCCTTACACACAGAAACACACATTATCGTCAAGTGGTTGTAGATTAACATAAAAACACCCCCCCCCCCCCCCCACACACACACACACGCACACACAAACACAGAGACACACACATTATCGTCAAGTGGTTGTAGATTAACATGAACACACCCACCCACACACCCACACACCCACACAAACCCAGTGTCAATTAAGGAGCCGGTTAAGTGGTGCAGGATTAGAATCGAAGATCTATATAATTGAATGGAAGGATTTTGTGAAAACAGGAAATCCTTCCGTGGAGTGGTAGGATAAATACGAATGAAGTGTTTAGGTGATATGTTGCTTGGGGGAACGAACCAACGAACTTTATTTTCAAAGCGTCATAAAATGAGCACTCAGGCCCGTCTTACATTCGGCCCTTCCAATTACTAATCTTTCGTTCATAAGTTGAGCTTCGGCATTTGCCCCATGTTTTCAAGGACATTTTCCATGATAATATGTTAACTGTTGGCTAAATGTCAACTGTTGGCTAAATGTCAACTGTTGGCTAAATGTCAACTGTTGGCTAAATGTCAACTGTTGGGGATATGTCAACTGTTGGGTATATGTCAACTGTTGGGGATATTTCAACTGTTGGAGATATGTCAACTGTTAGAGATGTGTCAACTGTTGGAGATATGTCAACTGTTGGAAATATGTCAACTGTTGGGTAAATGTCAACTGTTGGGGATATGTCAACTGTTGGAGATATGTCAACTGTTGGGGATATGTCAACTGTTGGGGATATGTCAACTGTTGGGTATATGTCAACTGTTGGGGATATGTCAACTGTTGGAGATATGTCAACTGTCGGAGATATGTCAACTGTTGGACATATGTCAACTGTTGGAGATATGTCAACTGTTGGGTAAATGTCAACTGTTGGGGATATGTCAACTGTTGGAGATATGTCAACTGTTGGAGATATGTCAACTGTTGGGTAACTGTCAACTGTTGGGTAAATGTCAACTGTTGGGGATATGTCAACTGTTGGGGATATGTCAACTGTTGGAGATATGTCAACTGTTGGGGATCTGTCAACTGTTGCGGATATGTCAACTGTTGGCTAAATGTCAACTGTTGGGGATATGTCAACTGTTGGGAATATGTCAACTGTTGGGGATATGTCAACTGTTGGGAATATGTCAACTGTTGGGAATATGTCAACTGTTGGGGATATGTCAACTGTTGGCTAAATGTCAACTGTTGGGGATATGTCAAATGTTGGGTAAATGTCAACTGTTGGGTAAATGTCAACTGTTGGGGATATGTCAACTGTTGGAGATATGTCAACATGTTGGGGATATGTCAACTGTTCGGCTAAATGCCAACTATTGGGGATATGTCAACGGTTGGGAATATGTCAACTGTTGGGGATATGTCAACTGTTGGGGATATGTCAACTGTTGGGTAAATGTCAACTGTTGGGTAAATGTCAACTGTTGGGTAAATATCAACTGTTGGGAATATGTCAACTATTGGGGATATGTCAACCGTTGGGGATATGTCAACTGTTGGGAATATGTTAACTGTTGGGGATATGTCACCTGTTGGCTAAATGTCAACTGTTGGGGATATGTTAACTGTTGGCTAAATGTCAACTGTTGGGGATATGTCAACTGTTGGGGATATGTCAACTGTTGGGAATATGTCAACTGGTGGAGATATGTCAACTGTTGGGGATATGTCAACTGATGGCTAAATATCAACTGTTGGGGATATGTCAACTGTTGGAGATATGTCAACTGTTGAGGATATGTCAACTGTTGGCTAAATATCAACTGTTGGGGATATGTCAACTGTTGGCTAAATGTCAACTGTTGGGGATCTGTCAACTGTTGCGGATATGTCAACTGTTGGGGATATGTCAACTGTTGGGGATATGTCAACTGTTGGGGATATGTCAACTGTTGGGGATATCTCAACTGTTGGCTAAATGTCAACTGTTGAGTAAATGTCAACTGTTGGGGATATGTCAACTGTTGGGGATATGTCAACTGTTGGCTAAATGTCAACTGCTGGGGATATGTTAATTGTTGGCTAAATGTCAACTGTTGGGGATATGTCAACTGTTGGGAATATGTCAACTGTTAGGGATATGTCAACAGTTGGCTAAATGTCAACTGTTGGGGATATCTCAACTGTTGGCTAAATATCAACTGTTGGGGATATGTCAACTGTTGGCTAAATATCAACTGTTGGGGATATGTCAACTGTTACGGATATGTCAACTGTTGGGGATATGTCAACTGTTGGGGATATGTCAACTGTTGGGGATATGTCAACTGTTGGGGATATGTCAACAGTTGGCTAAATGCCAACTGTTGGGGATATGTTAACTGTTGGCTAAATGTTAACTGTTGAGTATATGTCAACTGTTGGGGATATGTCAACTATTGCGGATATGTCAACTATTGGGGATATGTCAACTGTTGGCTAAATGCCAACTGTTGGGTAAATGTCAACTGTTGGAGATATGTCAACTGTTGGGAATATGTCAACTGTTGGGAATATGTCAACTGTTGGGAATATGTCAACTGTTGGGAATATGTCAACTGTTATGAAATCACTATCATCATGTATGTTCGGATTATAGTAGATCGCGTTGCTGTAACGGTTACGGCGAACCGGGTTCGATGCCAGCTCTCGTCGCTTGCTACAGGAGCCGCAGGCTGGGCACTCAATCCACCGTGCACTCATGTCTAGGCAAGTGTGATGGTGTTGACATGTCACATATGTGTATGTGTATGTGTGTGTGTATGTGTGTGTATGTATGCGTGCGTGCGTGTGCGTGTGTGTGTGTTTGTTTTTTTTTTTTCTTTTTTTTTCTTCAGAATATGGAAATTGATGTGAATTCACTATCATTAAAGTGTTTCAGAATATGTGAAGTTTGGGTTTGGAAAATTAATATCATCAAGTATGTTAGAAGAAATGGATTGGAGAATTTGGTGACAACTGGTAAGATCGAGGGGAACAGACCAAGGGGAAGACCTAGAAGCAAGTACCTGGATGGCTTGGCCTTGTGGCATGGTCGAGACAGAAACACGGAGCTGATCCATGACTCTGGTGATCGAGTGAGATGGCAGAACATGACCGCCCACGCTTACCGGCATGGCACATGATGGATGGATGGATGTTAGACAGTGGGCTGATATGATAGTAACGTTTTTCCGTGGCCATATTTTCATTTCAAACAACCGTTTTCAGGGCAGTGACCTAATGACCTACGATTTGCGGTTGACCACAACCGTGGCATTTTAACGTGCACAAATTCCACACAGAATCCCAGTGTTTGTTCGTTGCGAGAAGGTTGTGTTGAGCTGAGGTTGAGTTGAGTTGAGTTAAGGGTGTGTTGAGCTGAGGTTGAGTTGAGTTGAGTTAAGGGTGTCTTGAGCTGAGGTTGAGTTGAGTTAAGGTTGGGTTGAGCTGAGGTTGAGTTGAGTTGAGTTAAGGGTGTGTTGAGCTGAGGTTGAGTTGAGTTGAGTTAAGGTTGTGTTGAGCTGAGGCTGAGTTGAGTTAAGGGTGTGTTGAGCTGAGGTTGAATTGAGCCGAGTCAAGAACCGACTTCACAGCACTCGAGACATTCTCAAACAGCCCCGTCCTCAACTTCAACAACCAGTGAAGAGTCCTAAATACTAAAGACGCCAGCTGCAATCTGACTGTGTGTCCGTCTGGCCTTTCCCTCGAAATAGTGAGTGTCAGCCAGATCCCCTGGTCACTTCCTGCAGCACCATTCTCTCCAGGCAATGGTGTATTTGTCTTTCACACTATACGCATGATCCCAAACCGTCCCGACAACATCTGCCCTATCTTTCATCAATATCCCATCCAGCTATGCAGACCCAGCCAATCTGTCCTCCTGCTCGTTTCACAGCACACCAGCATGTCCTGGGGGAAAGATCCAGCGAGAAAACTGAGTACCTGATCGGACTACCCAAGAGAACAGGGTGTCGTATGATACCATTAGGATTCACTGGTTCTGATAAAAATGCCAAGCATGTGCAGAGATTTGGTTTTTGTTTGTTTGTTCGCATATCCTTTACAGGACATCGCTGTCAACATCAGCATATTTCAGCTGATTGTTGATTTCTAGGTTGATTTTTGGGCAAGATTAAGCTCAGTAGTTTGCCATTGCTTTCTGAGCGACCGGCTCACATACCCCATAAGTTACCGAAGCGGAGAGAACTACGAACAAACTACTAACAATTCTCGCGCACGTCACGTTACTCAAGAGAGTATACGGATTTATGGAGAAAGTCGTGTAACACCTAGAGCACGGAGACCGGCGTCCAGAGATTGCAACCTTAACATTTTAGAACCATGGTATTGTAAACTAACGTCTCAGCCACGCCTCTTGGTACAACTAGAAAAATTCAGAGTACTGTCTGTGCTGGGGTTAGTCTACTGTCTGTGCTGGGGTTAGTCTACTGTCTGTGCTGGAGTCAGCCTACTGTCTGTGCTGGAGTCAGCCTACTGTCTGTGTTCAGGTTAGCCTACTGTCTGTGCTTGAGTAAGCCTACTGTCTGTGCTGGAGTCGGCCTACTATCTGTGCTGGAGTCAGCCTACTGTCTGTGCTGGAGTCAGCCTACTGTCTGTGCTGGAGTCAGCCTACTGTCTGTGCTGGAGTCGGCCTACTGTCTGTGCTGGAGTCAGCCTACTGTCTGTGCTATTGCCTGCCTACTGTTTGTGCTGGAGTCGGCCTACTGTCTGTGCTGGAGTCGGCCTACTGTCTGTGCTGGAGTCAGCCTACTGTCTGTGCTGGAGTCAGCCTACTGTCTGTGCTGGAGTCAGCCTACTGTCTGTGCTGGAGTCGGCCTACTGTCTGTGCTGGAGTCAGCCTACTGTCTGTGTTTAGGTTAGCCTACTGTCTGTGCTGGAGTCGGCCTACTGTCTGTGCTGGAGTCGGCCTACTGTCTGTGCTGGAGTCAGCCTACTGTCTGTGCTGGTGTCAGCCTACTGTCTGTGTTCAGGTTAGCCTACTGTCTGTGCTAGTGTCAGCCTACTGTCTGTGCTGGAGTCAGCCTACTGTCTGTGCTGGAGTCAGCCTACTGTCTGTGCTGGAGTCAGCCTACTGTCTGTGCTGGAGCCGGCCTACTGTCTGTGCTGGAGCCGGCCTACTGTCTGTGCTGGAGTCAGCCTACTGTCTGTGCTGGAGTCAGCCTACTGTCTGTGCTGGAGTCGGCCTACTGTCTGTGCTGGAGTCGGCCTACTGTCTGTGCTGGAGTCGGCCTACTGTCTGTGCTGGAGTCGGCCTACTGTCTGTGCTGGAGTCGGCCTACTGTCTGTGATGGAGTCGGCCTACTGTCTGTGCTGGAGTCAGCCTACTGTCTGTGCTGGAGTCAGCCTACTGTCTGTGCTGGAGTCGGCCTACTGTCTGTGCTGGAGTCGGCCTACTGTCTGTGCTGGAGTCGGCCTACTGTCTGTGCTGGAGTCAGCCTACTGTCTGTGCTGGAGTCGGTCAACTGTCTGTGCTGGAGTCGGTCAACTATCTGTGCTGGACTCAGCCTACTGTCTGTGCTGGAGTCAGCCTACTGTCTGTGCTGGTGTCGCCTACTGTCTGTGCTGGAGTCAGCCTACTGTCTGTGCTGGTGTCGCCTACTGTCTGTGCTGGAGTCAGCCTACTGTCTGTGCTGGAGTCGGCCTACTCTCTGTGCTGGAGTCAGCCTACTGTCTGTGCTGGAGTCGGCCTACTGTCTGTGCTGTAGTCAGCCTACTGTCTGTGCTGGAGTCAGCCTACTGTCTGTGCTGGAGTCAGTGTACTGTCTGTGCTGGAGTCAGCGTACTGTCTGTGATGGAGTCAGCCTACTGTCTGTGCTGGAATCAGTCTACTGTCTGTGCTGGAGTCAGCTTACTGTCTGTGCTGGAGTCGGCCTACTGTCTGTGTTCAGGTTAGCCTACTGTCTGTGCTGGAGTCGGCCTACTGTCTGTGCTGGAGTCAGCCTACTGTCTGTGTTCAGGTTAGCGTACTGTCTGTGCTGGAGTCGGCCTACTGTCTGTGCTGGAGTCAGCGTACTGTCTGTGCTGGAGTCAGCCTTCTGTATGTGCTGGAGTCAGCCTACTGTCTGTGCTGGAGTCAGTCTACTGTCTGTGCTGGAGTCAGTCTACTGTCTGTGCTGGAGCCGGCCTACTGTCTGTGTTCAGGTTAGCCTACTGTCTGTGCTGGAGTCGGCCTACTGTCTGTGCTGGAGTCAGCCTACTGTCTGTGTTCAGGTTAGCGTACTGTCTGTGCTGGAGTCGGCCTACTGTCTGTGCTGGAGTCAGCGTACTGTCTGTGCTGGAGTCAGCCTTCTGTATGTGCTGGAGTCAGCCTACTGTCTGTGCTGGAGTCAGTCTACTGTCTGTGCTGGAGTCAGTCTACTGTCTGTGCTGGAGCCGGCCTACTGTCTGTGTTCAGGTTAGCCTACTGTCTGTGCTGGAGTCAGCCTACTGTCTGTGCTGGAGTCAGCCTACTGTCTGTGCTATAGCCTGCCTACTGTCTGTGCTGGAGTCGGTCTACTGTCTGTGCTGGAGTCGGCCTACTGTCTGTGCTGGAGTCAGCCTACTGTCTGTGCTGGAGTCGGCCTACTGTCTGTGTACAGGTTAGCCTACTGTCTGTGCTAATGTCACCCTACTGTCTGTGCTGGAGTCAGCCTACTGTCTGTGCTGGAGTCGGCCTACTGTCTGTGCTGGAGTCGGCCTACTGTCTGTGCTAATGTCACCCTACCGTCTGTGCTGGAGTCAGCCTACTGTCTGTGCTGGAGTCGGCCTACTGTCTGTGCTGGAGTCGGCCTACTGTCTGTGTTCAGGTTAGCCTACTGTCTGTGCTAGTGTCAGCCTACTGTCTTTGCTGGAGTCGGCCTACTGCCTGTGCTGGAGGTCGTAGCCCAGAACATATCTCATGCCACTTCAAGTTTGCCAACAATGGCCACAGATTTCCCAAACCCCACTTAGATCGGCCCCAATAGCTGACACGCCAGAAGCCAGATTCAATACAATATATGGCTTGTATTTCATCCCAGTATTTTTACAAGCCATGTCTCCCAATCTGTCAGTTACTTTATGAGCCACTCTGGACTCGGGAGGAGAGTGCAGATGAAACAGACGGAGCAAGCATATATGGACAGGCTCTTAGAATGGAATGAATAGAAGGATTGGACGTACTCATAGCGTAAATGAATAGAATGATGAACTTTTAATCAAATTGCTACGAGAATTAACAGCAAAAGAACGTCTTGTTGGTTTTTGAAGAGGGGGACGGAGCATTTCTGGGAATATGCGGGGTTCAGTGACGTCAGTTATTAAATTAAGTATTAGGAGGTCAGCATGGCTGAATGGGTATGAACGCGTGTTCTTAAACATCCGGTGTGCTGATGCCGAGGTAAGGAGTTCAACCCCTACACCGGACAGTTGGACTAAAATGTTGACCTATCGTCCTTGATTAGGGGACGTAAGTTACAAGTACCTCTGAAGTCAGAGTGGGTTCGCCTGAAGGCGAGGGACACTGTTAATAGGAACAGCTAATGCACACGCAAAATTCAGTCCAGCACTACTAGAAGTAGTGTGTATGGACTACGTTTGAGTTCAAAGCGAGCGAGCACCAAAATAAATAAATAAATAAATAAATAAATAAATTAGTATTCAGTACACTCAATTCATGAACAAACTTGACGTGTTCCTAAGAGACAAAACAAGCGAATGGAATACACAGTGACACCGAGTAAATCAGTCGTTTATTAATACAGAATGTATCAACTAGAAAAGTGCAAGCACACATTCACGGTGCGTAACAACAATAACTACACTACAACACTCTAACCCAGTGGTTCTCACACAATGGTAAAAGCAATAACTACACAACAGTCTAACATAGTGGTTCTCACACAATGGTAACAACAATAACTACACTACAACACTCTAACCCAGCGGTTCTTGCACTATTTTGTTTGAGGCCATTTTATTTAAATTAAGGAAGTCTCCGAGATGAAGTGGTTAGGTCGCATGCTTCGTGTTCCGAAGGATGTTGGTTCGACTCCGGGTTACGTCGTTAGATTCAAGAGTGCAATTATCTCGGATATTCCTGGGGGTCGTCACTGGAGCTATGAAGTTCGTGCTTTATTCGACGCTTTCGGTAGGCCTACCAGTGGAAAGAGACCGAGCCGTGTGGGACAAAACCCGGTGCAATGAAATCGGTCATATTGCTTATCAAACGCTTTAAACAGTTGTTTGAATTAAGAGTTATCATTTGAAATGTGACATTATATTTTTACATATCTTTTATTACATTTCTTAACAACAACAACAAACCATAAGGGAAGCAAAGAATAACAACACTGCAGCCTACCACGCATGTCGTAAGAGGCGACTAAGGAGGCTTGATGGTTCCGTCGCCCTGCTACTGAGTGAGTGCGTGGCGCGACACTGTGAGCTGTGAGTTTCGTGTGAAATGCTTTTGAATCTGCCCAAGGCTTTTTGGAACGTGATTGCATGTTCGGAGCGATGGCAGATGGCTATGTCCCAGAGTTGACCGGTTTTTGCCTTATGCAGAAATGCGTGGCTGCTGGGCTTCTGGTTGACTGTCACTGCCATCGACGAACTGTATTTCGTGGACTGTGTGGGTGAACATCTAGGAAACATCCAGATGGGAAAATGACTGCCGATTCCATCAGGAATGAACTGGTGTTTTGTGGGGGATTATTGTGTTGACATTCTGGCGGCAGTGTATCTGTGCGGGCTGTTGTTTGTCGAGACTCCTGTCTTTTCCACTTTTCACATTGGGCAGTGGGGACCATTTTGTGTGATATTCACTGGCACAGGAACGGAGCATAATGGGGACGACCCGTTGCCGTGAAGTTGGAACTGCGACTAAACTAAGCTGTATTACTGTGTGTTGCTTTATATGGTTTACATTTCCACAGATTCACTGCAGTTTCATTAATTTTATTAAGAGTCAGAGACGGATAGGATTTACTTGTCTTATTGTGTAAATATGGAGATGTCCATTCCATCTTTAAGATATTAAACCCACATGGGTCGACACCGGGGGTTAACTACAGCACAGCTGTAACCAGGGCCAGAATAAGAACACAAGATACGGCTGAGAAAGTCGACACATGGAAACGAAAACACGCAGATAATGGTTCACGTTTAGAGCAAAGTCTTTATCAACGGACACAGCAAAAACGAAACAATAGTAATACACCAAACAGACAACGCAAAGAGATACTTATTTGAACAGAGTCCAATCGAGGAAACTATGTTTTCTTGAACTTTCCGTTCTCCGTTTGTTTGAATTGTTACTGTTCTGTCTATAAAGACTATGGAAAAGTCCCCATTATCTATAAGTGTGTGTGTATTTTTCCCCCAGTCCGCTAAACGCCTCGGCCATCTTTGGAGTTTAAATTTCAGACTCTCCAAAGATGCACAGTACCATGTTTAACGAGGACGAATCATTCCCAGAACCGTACCAGACAGGAAGAGTAATCCTCCCTCTCCTGGGGATTGACCATGGCCGCTATCTTGGCATCAAACACATTAACCAATAATCCACCAAGACTACTATTTACAAAACGGATACTAAACTGTATGTACATAGTCAACCATCACACTCCTCGTAATTCTTTCAGCTGTCAAAGATTATAGAAGACTAGTTCTGGAACTTTCCAGAAACGCCGTCGGTCTGTGGTGCCTGAGATCACCGACTATCAAATCTTCGAGTCTTTTATTCATTCGAGTTCTCTGGTTCTCTCTTCTATCAACCTGGAATAGGTACCGATCAACGTATTTCATATTGTCCTTCACGATGAACAACTTTTCTTTGGCTGAAACCGAACGAATTCTGGGACATGCGAACAGTCTTTCATCTCGTCTCACTCTCACGCTAAACAGTTCTTCTTGTTCTGGTTCTTCGAAGCATTTGGTGATTGGATTGTTTAAAGATTTGTCCGTCTTCTTTCTGTTTATATGACCTGCATGTCGGCTGAAATCTGTAAGCTCTTCTTCTCGTATACTTGTAGGATCAACGCTCGCGTCTTTATCTAATACACAGGCAATGTCAAGGACATCTACTCTGTTGCCACAGGCTGAGTACATTCGCTTCAAGTAGTCTGTGTTGACGTCACTTCCGGGATTTATTGTAATCGAGATGGGGTCTTTGTATGTATCACTTTCGGATTTCGGTTTTATTAAAACCTGGTCACTATCAGTATGATCTTTGCTGTCTGGTTTTGTAGACACTGTCTTATTTGACACCCAGACGCTGTCAATACGACCTGTGTAATTATCTACACCGCCATTATCTAATTTGTTATGAAACTGATAATTCTTGTTGGCCTGCAACAGCTCGCATCCATGTTGTTGATCAGAAAAGCTGTTTAATGATGTCACTTCCTCCTTCCAGTGTGAGTGAGTGCTATCCCCGGTTCTCCGTTTCATGACATATTTATGTGCAAGGAATATTTGTTGGGTGTTTTGTCGGGGATCACTCTGAGAACTAGGTGAAGGTCTATCACCTGCTCGCGATGATTGTTGTTCACGCAAGGAGAATGGTTTGTATCGCCTTGTTGGTGCTTTATATAATGGATTGTAATTTTGTTTTGTATCAGGGGAGTGTACTGATGGGTCACAGCTATAACCTGACACATTCCCTGTATTGAAATGTTGAGGAATTATTTTAACATTCCCAGCCTCAGACTGACCTACATTATCAGTACGTACAGAAGATGACACCTGGTCCCTGTCCCATTTACTGACACCTGTCACTTCCCGCATAGACACGTCACTGTTAGAGCCTTTATCAACATCTTCATCTTCTGTTAATTTAAAAGACACTCTTTTTATTTTAGTTCTGGTTCTTTCACCTTTCTGTGTATTTCGTTCACTACACCCATCACTGGTAGAATTTGAATCAGCTTCTTCCTTGGATATGTTTAGCGCCTTGTAAGATGACAACAAATCACATCTATTTAACGTTGTATTCTTTTCTTCAACAGATATCGTTTTGTCTGTGACATGTGATTTTGAGTTCTGAACATCGCTAGAAATGTTGATAATATGTCCAGCAGTGGAACGGTCATCGAAAGAACTTTCCGTCTCTGAACTTCCCTCAGAAGGTAATAGTTCAAAACTCAGTTGTGAATGGTTAAGTTCTAACTTCACAAAAACGTAATGTGTAGTTTTATCTTGACTTCTTAAATCTATCTTTGTTAAACACGACTCTTGCTGGCGTGACTCCTGCTTGGTTATCGAAGAGTCGTTCTGTGCTAAGTGCCTTACTGAATTGTCTTTGTTGATTTTGTATATTGGAATTTTAATCTTGCCGCTGTGGTTGTTTCTGATGCCATTGTAATTGTTGCTAATGTTGCTTTGGTTGATGCTGATGTTGCTGTGGTTGATGCTGATGTTGCTGTGGTTGATGCTGATGTTGCTGTGGTTGATGCTGATGTTGCTGTGGTTGTTGCTGGTGTTGCTGCTGGTGTTTCTGTGGTTGTTGCTGGTGTTGCTGTGGTTGTTGCTGGTGTTGCTGTGGTTGGTGCTGATGTTGCGGTGGTTGTTGCTGTGGCTGTCGTTGTGGTTGTTGCTAATGTCGCTATTGCCCGTGTTGAAATCGTTCCAAGATGTGTTTTGGACATCTGGATACGCTGACCGTGATAAGGACACCTGGTCGTTACATGTCGATCTAGAGATGTGTGCTGGAGTTTCATAAATTGATGTTTTCTTTCCTTGATCCAGACGACCACCATCAGCTCCGGATTGAAAGACTGGCTCGACAATCCCAACTGCCTGCTCTCTCAGGGAACTATCAATCATTTGATAATCGGATGTATTCAAACTACTTGTATCAACCGGCACACAAGCACACGGACTGTCAGACTTAAGACATTTGAAATGAACGCCTGGAAGTACCCCAGTTTGTCGTCTGAAGGAAGCTGCCGATAGATACAGATTGGCTGTAGACAACGGTTTCCTCCTGAACTTCAACTGACCAGGAAGTAGCAGGTCAAGGTTCTGTATGATGATTGGCTGTTGTCTGTCTTGTCTTGGTGATCCCATTTTTTTTTTCAAAGTTATTTTCCACGGAAAACGTTACCTTCTCATCATTAACAGTACTGTTTTTACTTTATCGTGGTTCAAACACATTCCCACGGCTAGAACTTGAAATGAATTATCTGCTTGGCCACCTAACGTCACAATGAGGTCCAAACAACAGGAAACCAGGGCGTCTGTTAACACAATAAATGTTCATTAAAATAATTGTAATGCCAAATAGCGAAGAGTTGTCGTAGAAAACAAATTATAGAAATCAATAGCCTAAAGGTTGCACGCGTTAATGTTGTTGATAGGAATATAGGCTGATAATATCATGAGCCATGTCGGGCGAGGCTGTGACGCTGGGCTCATCGGCTGCTAAAGTGAGGGCAAAGACTGAACACCTATTCCTATTTGCTCTCCGGCCTACAAAATGTGACGGCGCCATTACATCACAGCCCATCTCAAGAAACTGTTTCAGCACACATTTTTTATAATATTTGTTAAAAAGCTGTGGTTAAGGGCCGGTGTCTGTGGCGAAGATGTAGCGCACCCGATTTGCAATCCCACACACTGCGTTTTAAATCAGCTCCAGGCGATTTGGAAGCAGCCCGCCTTATGTTGATTTTTAACAAATTATATGAGCGTCAGTCGTCCAGAAAGCGAAGGAAAACTACTGAACATAAAATTTTCAAGTACATCACAAAGTGAGGTTGATTATGACTTCCTGGAAAAGATATAACAGTAACTGTTTAAATGTTTGAATGCTCTAACACACAAGCAACTGCCCTGTCCATGAAAACACTGCTACACACAAGAACCACACACCCCAGCGACACAGCAGTAGCAAGGATTAGGCTGGTATTCTGATACCCAAGTTTCTTGAACTAAACCCAAACAATGGAATCGCCAAGATTTCTCTTCTTGTTTACGACCTGGTACAGATTCATGGAAATCGATACAGATTTATGTCTGCGGTCTGTCGGATTTAATTACCAGGTCCAATAATTTCACACTGGCTCGTTCGTACAGAACTAGAAAGTTTACGCACAGGTGAGAAAATGACAGCACATAAATGCAGTTTAAACTCCCAGACATGGAAGGCTACTCGTAAACCATCATCATCATCACCATCATCATCATCAAGTGCCTTGCCGAATGGCGTAGCGATGAGGCTTCTCCGCATGTTGAGATGTTCAACGACATGTATGAAATCGTTAGTGAACTCCCTTCGTTGCATCACACAAGACTGTCCAGAATGTTCTAACGCTGTCATCCTCTATCTCTCTTACCACAAATCTGACCTGTTGTCACAACACGTTTCAATTTTTTGTCTTCTCATAATGTGGTCATAAATTGCTGACTGCCCCTATTTGATGTTTGTGATAAGTTGTCTTTGCGACTTGGCCTCCCTCAAAATGTCAAGATTGCCCATTTTGTTTCTTCAAAAAATTTTCAGTATTCTTCTACATCACAACATCTCCGTGGCTTCCATTGATATTTTCTCATGTTTACCAATTGCCCATGATATACATCCATCTGTGAGGAGTGGATCTATATAACATAAAGAATTATTTTTCTACTTTCAAATGACTAGGGCATTTAGCATTAAATGTTCCTCGTTTGACAGAAGTCAGCTTTTGATTGTCCTGTCCTGTTGTCCATCTCTGTAGTTACACGACCGTCATGCTTAATAACCCTCTAATGATGTCTTTAACGGTGTCAGGTCTTAGTCAGATATGACTATGCTACCGTAATGGCAGCAGAAGGTACTACCTGCTTTCTGTTAGCGCCGAACACCCCACCTTGTGCCAACGGCTTCGGGCTGAAGAGCACAACTGGGAGGGTATAAGCCTTATCCTGGTGCAAGGAAATGCAACCTATAGACAAAATGTCATGGCAGGGCAGACCAGGCCCTAAGCCTTGGTTGGCAGCTGGTCTAGGATCGAAGCTCCGACAGGCGGACATTTAGAGCATTGCTTTGCTGATCCGGCAGCTTCCACAACTTGTCTTGTTCCAGATGTATTGGTGCTATCATTCCTCTGGAGTGAAGTAGGCAGGACGAGAGAGGGATCATGCTGCATCGGCAACACATGGTCTCTATATTTTAGCCCAGGCTTTGTGGTATGGAGAGGTATAACTCCATTGCTGGTCTTAACTGGTCTCGGAATCAAAGCGAGAGGCAACTGTTACGGGTTATAAGTCCCTGTCAATTGGCGTAGACATGGGGCGCCACGCGTTGCCTCTGACGGTGGGAGGCACCTACAGGTGTCACTGATCAGCTACCGCCCGCCTCAAGCTGGGCAGCCCCCGGCCAATTGGGTGCTGATCCGCCACAGCCTGCCTGCTTCAATGGGTGCTTGGGACTAGGACACAATCTGAATCCCAGGCTGTAAAACCAATGCACCAGGTATAATTAAAAAGAAAATTAGAAACCTCAAGCTACGGCTTGCAACTTGGAACGTAAGAACCATGGGTCCGGGATTTTCCACCGACTTGACCAATATTGACGATGTGAGAAAAACGGCTGTGATTGATGCCGAACTCAATCGTCTTAACATTGATATTGCTGGCCTGCAGGAGACTCGCCTCGCTGAGGAAGGGTCACTCAGGGAAAACAATTACACCTTTTTTGGAAGGGTAGAGGGCAGGCAGAAAAAAGGCAACATGGTGTGGGCTTTGCAGTGAAGAATTCGCTACTGGGAATGATTGAAATTCCAGCTGGAGGTAATGAAAGACTATTATCCCTGCGCTTGGCAACCTCTTGTGGTTTTGCCACCATTATCACTGCATATGCACCGACACTCGACTTCCTCTGATGATGTGAAGGATTCGTTCTATGAGGAGTTAGACTCTGTGATCAAGGCAGTTCCAAAATCCGACTACATTTATATGCTCGGTGATTTCAATGCTCGTGTGGGCAAGGACTCGAGTTCATGGCCAGTGTGCCTTGGAAAATACAACATCGGTCGCATGAATGAAAATGGGCAAAGGCTGCTGGAGCATTGCACCAGAAATGACCTATGTATTACAAACTCCTTTTTTAAAACAAAAGAGCTGCATAAGGTCACATGGAAACATCCAAGATCCGGCCATTGGCATCAGCTGGACTTCATCATCACACGGAGACAACATCTGAACCAAGCATCATTAACTCGAAGTTACCACAGTGCTGACTGTGATACGGATCATTCTTTGGTTGTTGCAAGGGTTAGACTGAGACCAAAGAGAATCTACACAGCTAAACACAAATATAGCCCCAGGATTAATATTATTAACACCGACGATCCTGATAAGTGCTTTGAGTTCCAACAGCAACTTGAAGACGCTTTCACTGATACATCTGAAAATTGTACAGTAAGTGAAAAGTGGCGTAAACTTAAGGAAACTCTTAATAAAACAGCAGTGGGGGTTTACGGCTCTGTGGATCATAAGAGCCAGGACTGGTTTGCGGCAAACAGCCAGACTCTGCAGCCCTTGATTGATTAAAAGAAGATAGCTCTCTTAAGAAACAAGGAAAGAACAACGCGTAACACTCTGAGTGAGCTTAAGCAAGGTAGGAAGGATGTGCAAAAGGCTGCCAGGCAGTTTGCAAATGACTGTTGGATCAAGTTATGTGAGTCCATTCAAAATGCAAGTGATAAGGGAAACATCAGAAGCATGTATGAAGGAATAAAGAAAGCCTGTGGTCCAATGATCAAAAGAAGTGCACCATTGAAAACCTTGACTGGAGAAATCATCACTGATAAGAAACAGCAGATGGATAGATGGGTAGAGCACTATTTGGAGCTTTACTCAAGTGAGACCAAACTAGCGGATGATGCCCTCAACGCCATAGAGGCCCTACCAACTCTTGACCACCTGGACACACTTCCCACCATAACAGAAGTTAAGTGTGCTATAAATGAACTTGCATCTGGCAAGGCTCCAGGTAAGGATGGGATTCCAATAGAGGTTATCAGGAGTGGGCAAGACACACTCACTCTACAGATCCACCAGCTAATAGAGCTATGCTGGCGAGAAGGACAAGTCCCACAGGATTTCAAAGATTCAAGCATCATAACACTATACAAGAACAAGGGCGATCGGAGCGACTGCAACAACTATAGGGGTATCTCACTTCTGTGTATTGTTGGGAAAATATTTGCCAGAATTGTTCTGCGCAGACTTCAAGTCCTAGGAGATCAAGTCTACCCCGAATCACAGTGTGGCTTTCGACAGAACCGGTCTACCATTGATATGATATTCTCATTGCGACAAATGCAAGAAAAATGCCGTGAACAGAATCAACCACTGTTTATTGCCTTCATCGACCTCACAAAGGCATTTGATTTGGTCAGTCGTGAGGGTCTGTTCAAGGCACTAAAGAAGATTGGCTGCCCACCAACTCTTCTGTCCATTGTGGAATCGTTCCACACAGGCATGAAGGGTATAATCAAGTTTGATGGTGCAACTTCAGAAGAGTTTGAAATCAAGAGTGGAGTTAAGCAAGGTTGTGTACTAGCTCCCACCCTCTTTGGAATATACTTTTCACTTCTACCGAAATATGCCTTTCGTGATCAGGATGGTGGTACATTCAATCACGATCAGATGGCGGCCTCTACAATGTTCAGAGATTGAAGGCCAAGACCAAAATTAGGATGGTACTGATCAGAGAGTTGCTTTTTGCAGATGATGCTGCAATTACGAAGCACTCTGAGGAAGAATTACAACGTCTACTATCAGAATTCTCCAATGCTTGTTCTGAATTTGGTTTTATAATTAGGAAAAAGAAGACACAGATTATGTCACAAGGTGCACATGGGGTACCATCAATCTTTATTTAAGACGCCGAACTAGAGATGGTAGGCCATTTTACATATCTAGGGTCAGAGGTAAATAACAAATTATCCCTAGATCAGGAAATCAACATCCGGATTTGTAAGGCAGCAACAACAATGAGCAGGTTAAAAAAAAAGAGTCTGGGAGAACAGGAAGCTTACTACCAAATCAAAAGTCCTTGTCTATCAAGCCTGTGTCCTTAGTACTCTGCTTTATGGCAGTGAAACCTGGACAACTTACTCACACCAAGAGAAACGTTTAAACAGCTTTCATATGCGGTGTCTGCGAAGAATTACTTGGTATTAAGTGGCAAGACAAAATCACAAATACTGAAGTATTGGAAAGATCAGGTTGTGTGACGGTTTATTCCATGCTCAGTCTTCGTAGACTTAGATGGATAGGACATCTTAGGAGGATGGAT
Source organism: Cepaea nemoralis (assembly GCA_014155875.1). NCBI lineage: Eukaryota > Metazoa > Mollusca > Gastropoda > Stylommatophora > Helicidae > Cepaea > Cepaea nemoralis. The sequence continues at coordinate 339,616 of JACEFZ010002870.1, forward strand.
GATGGTAGAATACCAAAGGACATCTTTTTTGGTGAATTACAGATGGGTAAGAGATCTCAGGGTCGGCCTCTACTACGATACAAAGATGTGTGTAAGCGGGACATGATTGATACAGGCATTGATAATGCACATTGGGAGCAAGTCGCCGCTGAACGTGTTGCATGGAGGGCAAATATCAGAAATGGAATAAAGACAAAGGAGAACATTATTACAGATAAGTCACACACCGAGCTTTTGAGACGTAAGATGGTGCATGATGGTGGAAATGACCACGTGTTCACATGCATCCACTGTGGACGAACATTTACAGCGCGAATTGGCCTTACTAGCCACATTCGCTACCGCCATGGGGTGTAGTTATTATGCCTTTTTGAAGCACAAACTATCGTCTGTCAAGACGGCAAGGTGCCAATGATGATGATGTCTTTAATGATTCTCTGACACGACCTTTCACACTGGGGTTATTTGATTTTGTTGTGTGATTTAGCTGCAATGGATCTCCAACACTGTCAGTCTTGCTCCCTGACTGTATATTCTATCAGATTGATGTTCGTCCATGTATTGATATTATCTTCCCACTTGTATCGTTGTCTATCTCTTGCTCGCTTGCCCTCACCCTTACTCTCCAATATGCTTTTTATAGGGATGTTATGTGTTTTAACGTGGCCGAAATATTTCACTTGCCTTCTTTTTTTTATTTCTCTTCATTAACTCTCTTTTCATTCCCAGTTTTTTTTTTTTTTCTAGAACTCTGTATTTGATTGTTTTTGTTTCCATGAAATACGACATATTCTTCTGTATATCCACATCTCCATTGCCTCTATTCGACTTTCTATTTGCTTGTTCAATGTCCAAACTTCCGTGTCATACAGTGATGTTGAATATATGTAACATTTGACAATTCTCATTTGTAATCTCTTGTTGTTAATCTCTATAGATGTTAATACTGATTTTAGTTTAGTTTAGTTTAGTCGATGGATCAGCATCACAGCACACGGGTGTAACCCATAAGTGCTCCGTTCTTCTCCTAACTCAAACCTGAGTCTGGAGAAACTCAGCTCAGTGCACGAACTCCGTAGCACCGGCGAGGATCCTGAAATACTTTGGGTAGATTTTTAACTCGAAATTTTGCCAGGGCAGCGCCGTTAGGCTACTCTTTTTCGATTTCCAACTGCCAAGGGATTTTTTACGCGAGCAACAATTTACAGCGGCGTCCGATCTCACTACCCAGAGACCAGGGGAAATTTTATTACTAGAAGTCCAGGTGAAATAAATTCCGGTCCTCACCGGGGCTTGAATCCAGGACCCCCAGCACTCGAGGCGGACACCATACCTCGAGACCACGCAGCACCTTTTATATTGATTTTATGCTGCCGAAAGCATTTTTGGCCATACCTATTCTCTCTTTGATTTCTGTATCACTTCTGCCATCATCTGTTATTACATGTCCTAGATAGGAGAAACGTATTACTTCTTCTAGTATCTCACCGTTTACTGTGATGCCCATTGATGACTTTTCCTGTCCTCTGCTAATTATCATAGTTTTCGTGTTTTGGATGTTAATATCTAAGCTTGCACTATGCCTGTTTACTTGTTCCACTACTAGTTCCGCTTTATGCTAGTAACACGGTATCGTCGACGAAATTGCTACAAATTGCTAAATAATAATTAAACCAGTTTCATCATGCAAATACATATGTTCGCTACCAAATATGACACCTGACTACAAGATCATATATCATAATGTAGTACCATAATATCTCGAGTCTAGACCACAGTCATAAACATAAACAACTGAAAATTGTGGCTTTATCATAAACATAAGCCGAATAAATACTTTGATACAATTATAAGCATAAGCTGAAAGAATTCCTTGACACAATTATAAATATAAGACGAATGAAAAGTTTGGTTCAGTCATAACCATAACCAAGTAAAGTCGTTGGTACAATCATAAACATAGTTGATTGAAAGCTGTAGTTCAATCGTCAACATAAGTCCACTTAACTTTTGTCCTCTCAATCATTAACATAAGTTGGATTCATTTTTTCCCTCAGTCATCAACATAAATCGAATGCATTGTTTTCTGAGTCATCAACATAAGGTGAATGAAACAATGTGGCACAATCACAAACAAACACATATGTAAACCTTGGCACACGAGAAACTGAAACCTGGTGTTGTCAACAGAAGACTTCGGTAAATGAAAGCTGAGATACGGACAACAAACGGGTATTGTCGGGTGCCGGCAAGATATCACAGTTATCTCGTCTATAGTCGGGGAATGCCCCTGCTAGTGATCTCTGATGTCATGAGTGGTAGAGATCAGTGGTTCCCAAGTTGGATGGTGCGGTCACCCCGGGCGACGGTTAGATCAAAGTGAGTGATGCACGCTTGGAACGATAACAGCTACATGCAAGTCCTTTACAGAACATCACAATCAACCCCAGTATGTTTTAGTCGAAGTATTATTTATTTAGTGACTACATATGATATATAACTCTGCAGTATGCACCTGCCGGGCTCCGTGGCCAAAGGCTTGCAAACGCGGTTCGTGAGCCGCTTACCAGACGTTCGAAACGCAGCCGCGACCGATTTGTGCAGCAGACCGTGTCGTGTTGTGTTATAACGTGTTGGTATCGGAGCCGGTCGTTCAGAAAGCAATGGCAAACTACTGAACGTAATACTTGCCTAGTACATCAACAGCAGCTGAAAAATGCTGGTGCTGACTGCAACGTCCTGCAAGGGATATGCAACATAAAAAAAAGTATTCACCTGACGAGGTGTAACGAAAAAAGCCAGGCAATAAATCGTGCAATCTTTTCTTTGTTGCTTCTGTGTTCAACATACATTGACATTCAGTCACAAATTAAGATTTACGGGGTTGATGTGTTAGAGGTAAAAGCTGTATTTCAGAAATTTAAAGGTATCTTATGCAATAAGTCACTATCGTTGAATGTAAGAAAGAGAGTGCTCGTCGCTTCAGAGGACACAGATTGTGAGAATTGTATGGATATTTTGCCCTGGCCATGCGGGGGTGCGGGGGAATGAACAGGCTGATAGGCTAGCAGGGAATGCACCTCTTGGTGGTAGATTGCCTATGGACAAGGGGGAGGTGGTCGTACGCTTGTAGGACCAGGTGGAGAAGACGGAGGAACAGATTGGGAACCCATTTGTGGAAAGAATGAGATTGCGGGGGATCGGCAGGGGTTCTTGAAGAATCTGAAAACTGAGAGGGAAGACCAGGAGAACTTTTAATCAGATAGCGGTGGGAAAGATTAGTAGTGTGACTCTTCGCTGGCTGTTGAACGAGGGGACGGAGCACTATGGGAATGTCTTGAGTGCAGTGATGTCGGTTCTTAACTCAACTCAACTAAAGAGAGTGTTTAAATGCTATATAGAACTTGCGTTGATGTATGACAGTGAATCTTGAAATATAAATGAACACATTAGGAAAACTTGGAGGCAACCGAGGTGTGGGCCATGAGACGAATGATGCGAATTCCTTGGACAGCCAAAGTAACTAACAACGACTGTCTGAAAGAAGCTAATGAAGCTAGAGCAGTATATAGAACAATAATATATGAGACAAAAAGCTTTCTTTGGTCATGTGATGAGAAGAGAGGCATTGGAGAATCCAAGGGGATTAGAGGCAGAGAAAGATTAAGAGAAATTATGCTGAATGGACTGAGACGGTGGCATAGAGGAATATCATCAGCAGAGTTGATCCAGAACACCACAGAGCGAGATCTGTGGAGAGCCATGAACGCCTACGCCAGCTGTCATGGCAGTTGATGATGATGACATATAGAAGAAGACAATCCAAGTCCACGGATTGACCATACAGGGCAGTGAATCAACAACAACAGCAGAGAAGTGTATAGTTGTGGTGCATGACGGAGCCAGCGAATTGCTCAAAGTGGTATAAAGGCGAATGGTTCGTCTTCATTGCACCGGGTTTTACCCAATATAGCTGGGTTTCTTTCCGCAGTGTGGCCTGCATGAACTCCTGGCTCCAGGGACAACTCCCAAGAGTCGCAGAGAAAACTGCACTCATGAACCGAATGAAAGATCATGGAATTGAACCCATAACCTTCCGAGCGTGTGGCAGGCGGCTAAACTACATGGTCACGGAGCCGCACGAGGACTTGATATACGGATCAAATCCGTGTCAGAGAGGAGTTAAGATTAGAGATGATGATGAACTAAAGACGTCTAAGAATGTCCGGTGCGAATCACGATGGCGCCTGGGCTGGGGTGTTTAACCAAATTGGTGAATGCATGGGTGAGGAAGGGTGTTTGTATGTGTGTATGTATGGGGGGCCGGTCTCCCTGGTATAGAGGTTACACGACTTTCTCCGTAATCTCGTATATTCTCGTGAGTAACGTGGCGTGTGCGAGAAACAATAGCGGTTCTCTCCGCGTCCGTAACTTACGGGGTATGTGAAGTGGTTCGCTCAGAAAGCAATGGCAAACTACTGAGAGTAATATTGCCAAGAAATCAACAATCAGCTGAAAGATGCTGATGTTTACAGCGATGTCCTGTAGAGGATATGTGAACAAAAAAATGTATGGGGGAGCTAAGACATGCCGGGTGTATATTAAAGTGACGTTAGAGAGAGTGTTCATGGCAGGCGCTAGGAGGACTTGGAGATGTTAGCTATGTAATAAGTGTATCTAAGGACCACTAGGAAAGTGATGAATGAATAGAGTGGGTGCTGTATATGGCATCAAGAAATAACATTGCTTAATGAATGTGGTGAGGTAGTCAAAGGGGCACTAGTTGGACACAGTTTGAGAATCAAAGGGGCACTATTTGGACAAGGTTTGAGAATCAAATGGACAGTAGTTGGTCACAGTTTGAGAATGACAAAGTTTGAGAATCAAAGAGGCAATAGGTGGACACAGTTTGAGAATCACAGACACAAACGGACACAAGATTACAGGGGCATTCTAGTGCAGACAGACCTGGTGTTGGCAGCGAAGATAAGCAGCAAGAAAGCGATATTCGGTTACTCGATACCTGGCTACCATGTTCTCAATAACTTCAGCGGCCGAATCGAGTACTCCTTGAACTGCCATATAACAATCCGAATACCGGAAGCTTTAGGTATGCCTATTGATCGATAAATATTGAACCCTCAAATATCAATATATAAAAAAAGTTAAAGTTCATATACAAGTATTGGCTTTGATGTTGATACAGGCTCGGTGTAATAACTGGGTGTAAATTACGTATCTTCTGGAGAGTTCTTTCTGAACGTATTTACAAAATCCAATATCAAAATGCTTCACCCTGCTTTTGCCCTTTGATTAAATATAATGCAAGACATAGCGAACAACTAAACACACTTCCTGTCCCTAAACATAGAATAGACTTATACAAAACAAGCTTAGCTCACAGCTCGACTATGGAACAATCTTAAAACCCGCAGTTTTCCTTGTCAGAACATATAAACACGAGAAGACATTGCAGTGACAACACTTAGACATCTATATTGAGAATACAGCAAAACATTTCCACAGCTTTCCTAGAGTCTCACTTACTATGTTTACAACGGCAGCTCATTATAAGGTCTCGTTCTGTTAAGCGTGGTATTTTTATATTCTCGTATTGGCCTTATGCCTTCATGAAGTCACTGTAGTGTACTTCCTCGTGGTTATGTTTTTGTATTTATTTGCTGATGAAGGCTAGTCGCCGCACCGTCCATTGTTTTCCGTAATGTAAGCTGCAATAATTCGTATTATTTTACAAAGTTTACATTTCAACAGACTTATCACGGTTGCACTAATTTTCGTCCAGGAGGCTCACAAGCAACCAACGACCCAACCAATCAACCAACCAACCAACCAACCAACCACCAATCAACCATCTACCAACCAGAAGAACACAACCAAAAAACCATCTACCAAACTAAAGTACACACCCAACCGCCCATCTACCACACCGACGAGCACAACCGCCCATCTACCACACCGAAGAACACAACCAACTATCTATCAAACAGAAGAACACAACCAACGTTACAAACCCGAAGAACACAACCACCCACCTACTAAACCGAAGAACACAAACCAACAGCCCATCTACCAAACCGAAGAACACAACCAACTATCTACCAAACCGAAGAACACAACCAACCATCTACCAAACCGAAGAACACAACCAACTATCTACCAAACTGAAGAACACAACCAACTATCTACCAAACCGAAGAATACAACCAACCATCTACCAAACCGAAGAACACAACCAACTATCTACCAAACCGAAGAACACAACCAACTATCTACCAACCGAAGAACACAACCAACTATCTACCAAACCGAAGAACACAACCAACTATCTACCAAACCGAAGAACACAACCAACTATCTACCAAACCGAAGAACACAACCAACTATCTACCAAACCGAAGAACACAACCAACTATCTACCAAACCGAAGAATACAACCAACCATCTACCAAACCGAAGAATACAACCAACCATCTACCAAACCGAAGAACACAACCAACTATCTACCAAACCGAAGAACACAACCAACTATCTACCAAACCGAAGAATACAACCAACCATCTACCAAACCGAAGAACACAACCAACCATCTACCAAACTGAAGAACACAACCAACTATCTACCAAACCGAAGAATACAACCAACCACGGATCCACCAACCCAAAGAACACAATCAACTATGAACCCCCCTCCCCCCTCCCCACACACACACACACACACAACCAACGAAACAGACAACCACCTATCTACCAAGTCAAAGAACACAACCAACCACCGATCCACCAACCCGTAGAACACAACCAAATACCGAACCACCATCCAAACAACACAACAAAACACTTCCGGTCCTCCCCAACCAACAAATCAATCAACAAAGAAACCATCAACCGACCCACCCGCCCAACCAACCAACCAACCAACCAACCAACCAATCAACCAATAAGCCAGTCAGCCAGCCAACCAGCCAACCAACCAACCAGCCAACCAACCAACCAACCGACCGACCCACCCGCCCATCCAGCCAACCAACCATACAACCAGCCAACTAACTCACGAGATATGTAGTGCGGAGACATGTAGGTTACAGCAATGTGTAACATAACGTCTGTATAGAGATCGATCTTAGGTAGGGAATAAGGGAACAAGGGAACAAGGGACACGACCGAAATCGGCAACAGGGGACGCAACCGACGAATAAAAGAAGACGGGGAGATAATTTGTGAAGAGAAGTGAATAAAGTGCCATCTCCGCATTGACGGCCAGCTGTATATTGTCCCCAGTTTCCTGTTTCCGGGCTTTACAAAACGACCGCCAGTATTTAGATAATACCATAAACAGGCAGACAATCACGAACAGTGATTTGATGGTGATTTGAAGTTTGATGGGATGATAAGCAGACATGCAGGTGGGGGTGGGGGCGGTCGGACAGGCGGGCGGGCGGGCAGATAGACAGTCAGACAGACAGGCAGACAGACAGCAGGCAGGCAGGTGGGCGGAAGGACGGTCTTACAGACAGACAGACAGACAGACAGACACAGACAGACATGTAGATGGAATGAAGGTGGCGGAGTGGGTATGCAGGTAGCCGGTCAGGGAGACATACAAACAAACAAACAGATACTCACAAGACTGGCAGTCATACAGCGGCTCTGGCGTGGCGACCACCCACCATTTAAACCTAGGTGTGCCAAAAAGGGGTACCGCCTCCGCAGGCCAGAACGGTCCGTCATTAGTCCTGTCAAATATTGTGTAATACTAATCATGATATGCATTGACTGATTTGAGTGTGATTGATTAGCAAACTGAGTTGAGCTAAGCACCGACATCACTTCACTCAGGACATTCCCATACTTGCTTCGTCCCCTTG
>JACEFZ010002870.1:352500-402500 GCA_014155875.1 Cepaea nemoralis
GTTAAACATTTCAGCCACGTAGACTTCCGAATGACTAATACGAACTACCCAACACCCAAGTGAGTTTAATCACCTTTATTACAACAACGTATCTGGAATCATTTTGAAGACAGACAGATGAACAAAAACTATTGATCTTTTTCTAATTAACGGTTGACTTACCTGGGAAACGACTGGCGGAAGCCTTGTATTTATCGGACAGATAGGCACCCCGGGTGAATTCAGCAGACCTTAGCTCGGGGTTTGAGTGGTAGAGCTCGTGGGGTAGTAAATATCTGAGCTGTCGGTCATTGAGAAATCAAATATTCCATGTCAGTGAGAGTGAAAGCCTGAGGCGTCACTGCGGTTTGTGTTCCCCCATAGTGACTTACACAGTTACCCCCAAGGTGACTTTTAATGTTACTCCCATGACTATTTATGGTGCCCCCCTCCCCCCGCCTTAGGAAAGTATAGCGTTCCGCCCATTACGATGTATATTGTTACGCCATTGCGATATATAAGTATTACGCCCGTGAGATGACAATTTCCAGTTATATGTCCATGACGATTTATATTGTTATCCTATTACGATTTATAGCGTTACGCCCGTAAGAGTTATAAAGTTATGCCCATGACAATTTCTAGTGTTATTCTCCCGACGATTTACAATGTTATCCACTGACAATGTATAGTGTTAACCATTGACAATCACTGGTAATTTATAGTGTTACCAACTGATATATTATAGTGTTACTTTCCAGACCATTTATAGTGTTAACCACTGACAATTTATAGCATTATTCATTGCCATTTTCTAGTGTTCACATAACTATTGTTGTCAATTTGTATGTTGTCTAGTCTCTACTTCTTTCTCCTACTTTTATCAGCGCCTAACAACACACGTTTATTCATGTTTTTCTTGAGCGTCTTCTTGTTCTTTATCAGATCTTCTTTGATGTAGCGTCAGTGCTGGTAGTTGATGGCATAGCATTCTAAGGAGATGACCAAACCATTTGATCTTCTGTCTTTAAATATATGTGTCACAAAGTGTTGATCTCGGATAGTAAAGTTGGCAGCTCTCCTAAAGCATCAGATCTCGCAGGTGTTGATTTTGCGTAAATGTGATTTGGATAATATCTAAGTGTGACATTGGTAGCATAAGGTTGGTGTGAATATGCTACTAATTTTATTATCTTTCGTTTTGTGAACATGCCTATATTTGGATGTTTCAGTATAGGTGATTGCAAAGGTCAACAACCGCGAAAGTAAATGATACACTATTTACTCCAGTTATCTGCGCTTGTATAACCTAGGTTTGGGAATTTTTTTTGTTTTGTTTGGTGTGATCGCTCGGTTTGAATTCAAGCGTAGTCTACATACGGGCTACACTACCACTTCTATTGCATTGACAAATTTTTGCTTGTGGATTAGCTGTTCCCTATAACCAGTGTCCCTCGCCATCAGGCGAACCCACTCCGACTTCAGAAGTACATGTAATTTACGTCCCCAATTCAAGAACAAGAAGTCAACATTTTAGTCCAACTGACCGGTGTAGGGGTTGAACCCCTTACCTCGGCATCAGCACACCGGATGTTTAAGAACAAGCATTCATATCCATTCCGCCATGAGATCTATAAATGGTATATAACTCTGCAGTATGCAACTGATAGTCACACAGAAATTAGATTTTTAAGAGCATGCATCTTTCTCATAGCAACATACGCCTGTGAGACCTGGACACTTACTAAATAAACTGAACAGCGCATAAATGCCTTTGAATATAAATGTTAAAGACGGGTTCTAGGAATATCTTGGATACAAAAAAGAACAAATGTATCTATACGACAATATCTGGATACTGAAGAAGGTTGCCTAGTAAAGACGATAAAACAAAGAAAATTGACACATTTGGGTCACTTGAAACGTCATGAAAGTTTGAAGAGAACAATAATGGAGCGGTATATGCTCTGGAAGAGAGGAAAAAGAAGGTCAAAGAGAAGATGGGTACAGAATGTGGCAGATGATCTTCAGATGGGTGTATCGGACGTGGGACATTTTGCTTATGATGGAAAAGTTTTCCGGAAGATTGCTTTGGAAACGAGGTTCTGCAAAGGACGTGTTACTGAATGAATGAGTGAGTGAGTGAGTGAGTGAGTGAATGAATGAATGAATGAATGAATGAATGAATGAATGAATGAATGAATGAGTATACACCTCACGAGATGTAGCGAAATATGGCAGACTAACAATCGTGCAACATTTTGTTTATGAAATCTGTGTGTAAAAGCACTAAGGGAACACCCTGGCACACAGCTGGTCGGGAGAATTCATTGTTGGCCTCAGATGGCGAATCATGACAGATCGATCAGGCTTATCGGCACGGTGCATGATGATAGTATGTACTTGGGCTTCAACAGCTGCAGGGAAACTTGTGTGGAGTATCAACAGGTGCTGTGAAACTTGTGTGGGGTGTCAAAAACAGAATTATGTGTGGATAATTCAGACAAGGACCATATTGCAAGCTTTAGTAATTATTGGGTTTATGGTGCGATACCCACATATTATAGACTAAACGGAACTTGATCAATTATTTGGTCAATATCATGTCGCCTTAGCTTCCCATACTATATTTTGGTACTCATTTATGGCATTGTCAATCTGCGATAGTGTCGGGGATTTGCCCTGTTGGCTTAACAGTAGTCACTGAAGTCATAGTAGAAGTTAACAGTTAGTTGCATATCATTTACAGGACGTATCAGTCAACTTCAGCATTATTTTGGCTATTTGTGCTTCCTGGGCAAATGTACGCTCAATTGCGTACCAATGCTTTCTGAATTACCGGTACCCATACAATTGTATGGGAACCAACGCAATGCGGTCTGCTTACAAATCGCCCGTATTGTTGTTTCAAACGTGGTATGCAGCATAACGAATTGTAATAGTAGTAGTAGTAGTAGTAGTAGTAGTAGTAGTAGTAGTAGTAGTAGTAGTAGTAGTAGTAGTAGTAGTAGTAGTAGTAGTAGTAGTAGTAGTAGTAGTATCAACATGTGTTGTACTTAATGTTATTGCTGTTAACATAAGACACAGTCGACGTGTGACCCACCTCCTTGGACCCGGCGTGGATCGCCAAAAGTCCCCCAGTGTGATGACTGTCCGCTATCCTGTCGTGATCTCCACCTCCTGGCTCTGAGGAAACCCCTGTCTTGGTCACGTGGGTCTGACAGCAGGCGTGCGTTGATGTCAGTGGCGTCGCTCTGTTGACTTGCTGCGTCAGAGCGTTTCTGTTGGGAGACAGGACGTGGTCAAATCTTTCCGGTGACATTATTATTATTATTATTATTATTATTATTATTATTATTATTATATTTCATATAAATTGTTTTATATATTTATTACTAGCTGACCTGGCCCGGCTTCGCCCAGGCCCTGGAGGGGATCTATCTATCTATCAGTCTGTCTGCTTGTTTGTCTGTCTGTCTGTCTGTCTGTCTGTCTGTCTGTCTGTCTGTCTGGCTGACCCGGCCCGGCTTCATCCAGTCCCTGGTGGGGAGCATCTCATTTAATTCATATAAGTAGTCATATAAGCTCTCCCGTTCCCGACTGTCTGTCTGTCTGTCTATCTGTCTGTCTGTCTGTCTGATCCGGCTTCACCCAGTCCATGGTGGGGAGCATCTCATTTAATTCATATACGTAGTCATATAACCTCTCCCGTTCCCGACTATCTGTTTGTCTGTCTATCTGTCTGTCTGTCTGTCCCGGCCCGGCTTCACCCAGTCCCTGGTGGGGAGCATCTCATTTAATTCATATACGTAGTCATATAAGCTCTCCCGTTCCCGACTGTCTGTTTATCTGTCTGTCTGTCTGACCCGCCCGGCTTCACCCAGTCCCTGGTGGGGAGCATGTCATTTAATTCATATAAGTAGTCAAATAAGCTTCCGTTCCCGACTATCTGTCTATCTGTCTATCTATCTGACCCGGCGTGGTCTCGCCCAGCTCCTGGCGCACAGTAACTTAAAAGAATGTCCTTCCACACACCATTCATTATTTTTTAATGAAAAACTGTTTTTAATCACCGACATGACAGTTGATAAGTTCTGTAAGCAGAAAAAGATGGGTTAGAATGTTATGCATTATGCATTATTTTTTATGCAAACTTTGAAAATGCCTTAAAGATTATATCATTATTATTATAACTCATATGCCTGAAAATAACTATAGACAAAGAGTTTAACAATAGTGCAAGTAAGTCCAACAATATGACTATAAAGTATATAGAAATGTTATTAAAAGTTATGTCCCTTGAAATACTTTTCTAGAGTGAAGTCCCCCTGCTATATAGAACTGTCTATCTGTTTCATAGAAAAATGGAAAAGTAAATGGTTATTAAATAAGTAGAAGATTTTACACTAAGAAAACTATTACAGTCGGTTGCACAGGAATGAAAGGAAGACGTGTAGAAAATTTCATCTCAATCGGATGTCCCGTTATCGAACGCATCTAATACATAGCTGACCACAAACAAAGCCACATACACTCTGTTTTATATATATAGATATTATTTATGAGTGTCGTTGTCGTTGTCGTTGTCGTTGTCGTTGTCGTTGTTGTTGTTGTTGTTGTTGTTGATGTTGATGTTGATGTTGTTGTTGTTGTTGTTGTTGTTGTTGTTGTTGTTGTTGTTGTACGAGGGGGCTTCAAGTGAAAATCTTAAAAGTGTGATAGATATTATAATAACCATGCTATGTCTTGTAATCTGTCAATAGTGTTGTTGTTGTTGTTGAGGATGTCAAGAGTGTTTGGCTCGTGGCTTCAGGGTACAGACGAACACGGTGACGTCATAATAAACGTTTAAAGATGACCGCCCCACTTTTTACGTGCACTAAAGAGGAGTAGCGATCTGTTATCCGAATTTTGATCAGTGTAGGGGTGAAACCTATAGAAATTAAGTCATCGGCAATAAGGCGATGCATGCCTGCCAGTCTATCAAATGTATGAGTGGAATAGAAAGTTTCAAAACGTCCACTTTCAGTGTGCACCACCTCCCTCGTATTCGCCATATCTAACCCCAAGTGATTTCGACCTGTTTTAACAACTCAAAGAGTCATTGTGAGGACAGACATATCGACCCTATGAAGACGTAATGCAGGTGGTGCATGAGTGATTACACATTCGAACGAGAAACTTTATGTCTATAGGAATCCATTCACTTTATCGGCGCTGTAGGAATTGCATTGAATGCAGCGGTGACTAAATCGAAAAATTATATATTTGTACTTTACTTGTCCAGAATATATTCACTCAGTCAGTCAGCCAGCCAGCCAGCCAGCCAGCCAGCCAGCCACTCACTCATTCACTCACTCACTCACTCACTCACTCACATACAAACCCACCCTCCCACTCGCCCTACCTCTATCTCTGTCTCACACACTGTCGCTCTGTCTCTCCTTTTATCCTTGCCTCTCTGTCTGTTTCTGTCTTTCCCTCTGTCTTTCCCTCTGTCTCTTTCTCGGTCTCATTCTCTATCTCTCTGTCTGTCTGTCTGTCTGTCTGTCTGTCTGTCTGTCTGTCGTCATGTCTGTCTCTCTCTTCTCTCTCTCCTCTTCTCCTCTCTCTCTCTCTCTCTCTCTCTCTCTCTCTCTCTCTCTCTCAATCTATCTCTTTCTCTATATTAATCTAAATACAGTGGTACATCGGTTTACTAACGCCTCTTAGGTCACGAACAATTCAGGTTACGAACAACAACTTCGACATTTTTTGTCTCGGGGTATAGATCAGTGCCTCGGGTTACGAACGAAGGCGAGAGAGAGAGAGAGAGAGAGAGAGAGAGAGAGAGAGAGAGAGAGAGAGACGAGAGAGAGGAGAGAGAGAGAGAGAGAGAGAGAGCACAAGGTTTAACCTTGGAGACAAACGATCGCGTACAGTACAAACAAAGGCCACGTATTACTAACATCGCTTAGCGCTAGCCTAGTAGCCGAGTTGTACACGCGTGCGCAGCCTCGCTTTCATTGACCTTACTACACAACAGTAAAAGATTTCTTAGCAGTGACACTGTGTTCAGTTTATCTCTTTCATTAGTTTCCTTTTTAACCCCATCAATTATGAGTTCGAAGAAACGTATAACAGTGGAGGTAAAGAAGGAAATAATTATGAAACATGAAAATGGCGTGTGACATCGCTAATGAGTACAGCATGGCAAAATCAACTATCTCCACCATCATACAGAACAAAGAGTTACTCAAATCAGTCGATGAGGCTAAAGACGTGACTAAGCTGCAAAAGCAAAGACGTCACATTTTAGAGAAAGTTGACAATCTTCTCTTGATCTGGATCAATGAAAAGCAACTTGCAGGAGACAGTGTTAGTGAGGCAATAATATGTGAAAAGGCGAAGTTGTTGCACAGTGATTTATTGTCGAAATTGCTTGGTACAAGTGTAGAGACTGACGATGTTAAAGGCAGCAGAGTCTGGTTTGAAAAGTTCCCCCCCCCCCCCCCCCCCAAAAAAAAAAAATAATGGAAAAAAAAAAAACCGAAGAAGTGGCATTCATAGTGTAATTAGGCACGGAGAGGCTGCAATTTCTAACGAGATAGAAGCAGAAGCGTTCAAAAGGGAATTTGATAAGATCATCAAAGAGGAAGATTACATTCCACAAGTCTTTAATCGCGATGAAACGGGTTTCTTCTTGAAGAAAATGCCAAAGAGGACCTTAATCACCCAGGAGGACAAAGCACTGCCGGGGCACAAACCAATGAAGGACACCAGGCTATCTCTGCTGTTCTGTGTCAATGTACTGGATGAGATTGTGTCCTTGGGCAAAAATATGGGCCTGGAAGTCGATGACAACAACTTGGAGGAGCTGATTGAGGACCAAAGTGGAGAGCTCACTACAGATGAGCTTGTGGATCTTCAGAATGAACAGTTAAAGACATTAAAGGAGGAGCAGTCGTCCGATGATGAGGAGTCAGTGACCGTTTCAACAGCCAGTATTAAAGAAATTCGCAGCAAGTGGGCAGACGTCGAAGACTTCATTGTGAACCATCATCCCAACAAACTTGTTGCTAACAGGGCAGTAAACCTGATGAATGATAACGCGATGGCCCACTTCAGAAAGATTCTCCAGCAAAGGAAGCGACAAATTTCCCTTAATAGTTTCTTGGTGCAGAAAGATTCCC
Source organism: Cepaea nemoralis (assembly GCA_014155875.1). NCBI lineage: Eukaryota > Metazoa > Mollusca > Gastropoda > Stylommatophora > Helicidae > Cepaea > Cepaea nemoralis. The sequence goes on from JACEFZ010002870.1 coordinate 359,652, forward strand.
AGTCGGCTGCCAAGAAATAGCGACAAGAAACTCCTGAAACTAATGATTCAGAATAGCAAAAACAGTGACAAATTTCCCATGATCGTTTTCTTGGTAATAAAGATAGACTAAATCTTTTTTTTTAATTTTACAATTATTTTATTTGGTTGTTTTCTTTCTTTTTATTTAATACTAGCTGACCCGGCCCGGCTTCGCCCAGTCCCTGGTGGGGAGCATCTCATTTAATTCATATAAGTAGTCATATAAGTTCTCGTTCCCGTAACCGACTATTTGTCTGTCTGTCTGTCTGTCTGACCCGGCCCGCATCGCCCAGCTCCTGGTGTGGAGCATCTCATTTAATTCATATAAGTAGTCATATAAGTTCCCGTTCCCGACTGTCTATCTGTCTGTCTGTCTGTCTATCTGTCTGTCTATCTGTCTGCCTGATCCTGCCTGGCTTCGCCCAGCCCCTGATGGGGAGCATCTCATTTAATTCATATAAGTAGTCATATAAGTTCCCGTTCCCGTCTGTCTGTCTGTCTGTCTGTCTGTCTGTCTGTCTGTCTGTCTGTCTCTCCCTCTCTGTCTGTCTGTCTGCCTGTATGTCTAATCATTTATTGGTTGCAGTTAGAACAACCTAGATAAACGAAGACCAACTTACAAAAAGCATTAGAAAGAGCACTTGAAAGGTCTTTACATCTTCCCCAACAATTAACTTGGGTAAATGGAGCGGCGGCAGCAGCAGCAGCAGAAGAAGAAAAAGGAGGAGTAGGAGCTGGGAGGAGGAAGAGGGAGGTGGAGGAGGGAGGAAGAGATAGGCGGAGAGAGGAGGAGGGAGGAGTAGGAGTAGGGAGGAATAGGAGGGAGGAGGAAGGATTGAGAGGAGGAGGAGGTTGAGGGAGGAGGGGGATAAGGGAGGAGGAGGATGGAGGATGAGGGGGGAAGGAGGGAGGAGGAGGAGTGTGATTAGGAGGAGTAGGAGAGCAAGGAGGAGGGAGGAGGAAGAGGAAGGAGAAGGATGAGGGAGGAGAAGAACACATGGGGAGGAGGAGAGGGAGATGGAGGAGGGAGGAGGTAGAGATAGGAGGAGGAGGGAGGGGGATGATGAGGGAGGGGGAGGAGGAGGGATGTGGAGGGAGGAGGTAGAGGGAGCAGGAGGGAGAAAAAGGGAGGAGGAGGGATGAGGGGGAGGACGTAGGAGGAGGAGGAGAGAGGAGGAAGGAAGAGGAGTGATTAGGAGGAGGAAGAGGGAGGAGGAAGAGGGAGGAGGATGGAGAGGGGGAGGGAAGAAGGTAGGAGGAGGAGGATTGTAGCTCATATGCCTGTAGATAACTGCAGCGAAAAGGTGGGTCTGTCTATCTATCTGACCCGGTGTGGCTTCGCCCAGCTCCTGGCGAGTAGCGTCTCATTAAATTCATACAACAAAATAAAGTAACTTAAAAGAATGTCCTTCCACACACCATCCATTATTTCTAATGAAAACCGTTTCTAATCACCTGCATGACTGTAGATAACTTCGTATGATAAAAAGATGAGTTACAATGGTATGCATTATGCATTATTTTTATGAAAACTTTGAAAATGCCTTAAAGATTGTATCATTATTTATTATAACTCATATGCCGGTACATAACTATAGACAAAGAGTTTATAAATCTTTGAAAACGATGCAACAATATGACTATAAGTTATACAGCAATGTTATTAAAAGTTATGGCCCTTGAAATAACTTTTCTAGAGTTAAGTCCCCTCGCTGTATATAAATTATAATGTAAAATGAAAAATTAAATAATATTAAGTAAGCAGCCGATTTCACACTAAAAAATATCACAGTTGGCTGCGCTGGAATGAAAGGAAGACGTGTAGAAAATTTCATCTCAATCGGATGGACCGTTCGCGAACGCATAAAGGACATACAGACATACAGACGGAGATTGCCTTTTATATATAAGATGTGAAGTACACGTATTCTTTGCGTTTTGTTAGGTAAACGATTGGATGTTAATAAAAAAAAAGAACGATTCTTTCATCTTGAAACGGATTGTCTCAGTTTAATTGATTTCAATGTTTCGAGTTACGAACAATATTATTATTGTTGCCTATGATTATACTCATTAATGATGTTTGAATAAAATCATGTGTGAGAGCCGAGAGACAAGAAAGGCAGAATGCTCAATTCTTAACCCTTTAAAAATAAAGTTCGTTCGTTCTCACTATGTGTCATCCTATTGTCGGTCAGTCTGTCCATCTCCCTCTGTCTAACACAGTACAACCACTTGTCTTATTAACAAACACCAGCCATCAAGACATACCCGGCTCCTCTCCAGTGGAGGAGTGTCCAATGCCTCCCTGACCCGCCTGTTGAGTTCGGACTCCATCTGCTGCCGGACTGCCTCCCGCCATATTGTCTCGTCTGAAAACAGAAACAGCATAGAACTGGATTGTTGCTGACTGAAGTCAACCAGTGGTCACCACGATCCGGGTGGACAATGTTTGGGGATAATAAGAAACAATTACCCTCAGAATCAACCAGCACAGAGTTTGAATATCTTGTCTCCGTGATCAATAACAAGGGACATTTGAAAGAAGTCACATGTAGGCTTGACAAAGCAATGCAGAGGTTAAGCAGTATTCAGAAACTATGGCACAATAAAAAGAGTTCAGATCAAATATGTGAGCACGCGCACATCTCATGTGGCAGCATCCGGATGTGGGGATGGACAATTTCGTCATCACTAGAGAAGAATGGGATTTCGGACTTCATTCTTATACAATTATGTTCTAGAGGTTGGTCGTAAATGTTCTAGAGGTTGTTTGTGAACGCACCAGAAATTTATCTTTTCAGTCAGCCACTTTGGTTTGTTAGGACGTGTGTGCTGAAAACGGACAAGGGCGCAAATTGAAAAGAAGTATGCCTAATGGGCGACTGTGAAGGCAATATTTCACAATTAGAATGTCTAAGAAGTCGCAGAAGAACGTAGTAAGTGTGGTTCGGATACAAGCAGTTTCTTCCGTGGGCTGTGCTGAGATTCTCCGAGTGTGATCTATAGGGAGAGGGGGGAGGGGAACTGAGCTGGTTAGTTAGTTAGTCGACAGATCATCCTCATTGCACATCGAACCATTCAGTCCATAAGTGCTCGGATCCCCTCCTCAGCAAATCCCGCAGCGTGTAGCGGCTAACGACACCAGTTCTGTGTTGGTTTATCAATCTTCTTTGGCTTCCTGCGCAGTGTTCTTGCTTGGCCATACCTCTTTTAATTTGCTGTTCTCGCAGTCTGACCATGGTTGTAGATTCACAGTCATCACTTGGTTGTCGCAAATGTCTTTCTTCTCTTAGAGCATTCAGAATGTCATCCTGGTCCATGGCTGTCCGCCCTCCACAGCAGTCTTTCCTGCGAGCCTGTCAGCCCGCTCATTTCCTTGTACTCCTGCATGCCCTGGCACGAAGATGAAATTAATCTGTGCCAGCCGAGATGCTTGATTGGTTAGTTGGTGTGCTGGTTGGTTCATTGATTGGTTGGTTACTTGGTGCCCTGGTCTGTCTGTTGGTTTGTTAGTTGGGCGTTTAGTTGGTTGTTTAGTTGGTCAGTTGCTAGCTGGGTTGGTTGGTTAGTTGCTTGGTTAGTTGATTGGTTGGTTTGTAGGAGCAACTGGCTAAGTGGCTAGAATGCCGGATTCTCCTTCAGGAGACCCGGATTCGAATCCTCGGTAAGGTGCGGAATTTTTTATGTCGGGGGCAAAAAAGAAAACCCTAGCCTGCACAGTTCTGACTTGACTGCACTAGCTAAGCGGCCTTAATTCCTCAGGCTCAAAGACACCCTACCAAATACCGCAAGGTACTATATAGACAGTAAATGACAGTTTTGACAATAGGATTACTGGCTGACTGACTGGTTCATTGGCTGGCCAATTGATTAGCTGGTTAGACAGTCTTCGGATTGGCTGGTTGGTGAATTCTCTGATTGGCTGATTGGTGAATTCTTTGCTTGGCTGATTGGCTGGTTCGTGAATCCTCGGACAGACAGGGTTTTACTTCGTCGGCCCGATGTATTGACATCTGGTCGTTTATGCCCTGTAAAGGGCTTGCTGAAATGAAATTGGTATTGACACTTTTCTCCCGACCTCATATTGAAATAACATATTCAAAGGACTGCACTGCTGAGCTCTTCTTCCCTTCTCCAAGCCCAGAAGCCAGCGGGATAAGCCCGTGCTGAAAGGTCACGTTTGTAGAGATGAATATTAGGAAGCAACCAGGTCATGTTGCGGCACGGCACACAGGAAATCCCAGGGATTAGAGATCCAGGATAGTAATGGGGAACAGCACACAGGAACTGGTAGGCATTAGAAATCCAGGATGGTAATGGGGAACAGTACACAGGAACTGCCAGGGATTAGATCCATGAAGGTAATGGGGAACAGCACACATGAACTGGCCGGGATTAGAGATTCAGGATAATAATGGAATACAGCCCACAGGAACTGGCAGGGTTTAGAGATGTAGGATTTAATGGGGCAGACACACAGAAACTGGCAGGGTTTAGAAATCTAGGATGATAATGGGGCACAGCACACAGGAACTGGTGGGGATTAGCAATTCAGAATAGTAATGGAGTGCAGCACACGGGAACAGGCAGGGATTAGGTTCAGGATAGTAATGGGGCACAGCACACAGGAACTGGCGGGGATTAGTGATTCAGGATAGAAATAGCTCCTCCTCATGTTTCGGGCACTTGATTATCCACAAATTTCACCGGAATAACCAGAGGGAATACAAGAGAATAAGACCGCAGTACTAACCAGGCGGATCCATTGCAGTGAAAGCAAGCGTCCCTGTTGCATCCGAACTCCAGCTGCTCGCTCGCTATGCTGTTGGCGCTGATGACACACAAATGTCAAATCCTCGATGAAGACACAAATACCATGTCTATGTGGTGTGTTTAACTCCAGTGTAGTAGACACGCGAACATACCCAATTAGACCTTATCCCTCAGCCTTAACGGATTCAAAGCATCACAAAAAGTAAGTTTGGTCCAAACAAAATTGGATGGCGGGAAATGGGAAGAAGGGGTGTGTCAAGTTATGAGTACAATTTGTCTTAATATGATAGCAGACATGTTGAATTATAATGTAGGAAAACATTTCGGCGATATGTAAGCCCATGGCAGATAGGGAAGTCACTTAAGACGATGGATCATCCCATGACACTTAATCAATGGACTTGGAGACTAACAGATACTGTGGGAGTTAGCATCATATTTGTATCTAAGATAATACATTAATTTGTCCCGAAGAAGCTTTTTGCCATGGGTCTGTAATGTGACAGCGCCATCTTGTTTTATAAGCCGGAGGGCAAGGAGGAATAAGTGATCAGTCTTTCTGTCACTTTGGCAAGCAACGAGTCCTGACATCGAACTCGCGTGTTCATGAATAATGTTACCACATAGAGATACTATCATTTAATGTTGGAATAATACTATTATCAGTTTGAATCACATTTATTACCCTGTAGAATCATGTGTTGATCTCTTTGAAACATATCATTAATTTGATATTGGATAAAAGACCTATGAATTAAATAAAATACATATATATATGTAATGAAATACCTATATATGTGATGAAATACCTATATATGGGATAAAATATCTTTATGTAAGATAAAATACCTAGTTATGGGATTAATCAAACCCTGTGCTATGAAATCGATCATTTCGCCCTTGGTACCCTTACATCTTAATATCATTTGTCACTTAACTGACATAACCACAATTTAACCATTGGAACCACATTAACCATTGGAGTCGCGCCACTAACCGCCACACTTTCACAGTCACGCCGCGAATGCAAAGTAGAATCGAGTTATTAACTACCCATTAGAAATATGTTTTTAAATGTAAGATATGCAGAAGTAGGAGAATATTACTAGATATAAACTACCAGTTTCACACAGTGTTCTTAGAATCGCGCACTTAACTGTTAAAATTTCCGTTTTAACTGTCGGAATTATGTTTTTAATTCTTCATGCCAGAGTATTAAACATGGGGATCATATTAATAACTATTTTGAGCAGGCACGATACACATGTGTGGAACAAGTGGAGAAACGACCTAACCCTCTCAAAATAGGGAACAGATGTACATCAGGAGAAAGACATCCAGAGTCTTTACCCGGGTCTGTTCCCCCCCCCCCCCCCCCCCCCCCCCCCACTCCCGAGAGTGTCTGGAAGGTAAAAGGCCGAAACATTCTGGACACGAAGGAAACTTTTGACGATCAGAGGCCACCTATTGTACTTGCTCCACGGGGGAGTTTTTTGTTGTTGTTATTTTGTTTCGCTTTTCTTTTCACTGCAATCACGCTATTAACTGTTGAAATTATGTTATTAATTTTTGGAATCACACTGTTAACTAGTGGAGTAACGTTATTATCTGCTGTAATCACAAGGTTAGTTGTTAATACTCGTATTATGATATTAACCATTTGAATCGTATTATAAACTCACGGAATCACGATATTAATAATTGAATAATGTTACTGACAATTGGAATCACGTTATTAACTGCCGAAATCGCGCTGTTAACATTTGACATCACGTTATTAAATATGTGAATTTGAGTTGAGTCAGAGTCGACAACACAGCACTCAACACATTCCCATACGAGATCCGTCCACATCTTCAACAACCAGCGAAGAGTCCACATAATATTGGTACCAACTGTAGTCTGATTATGTGTCCGTCTGGCCTTTTCACCGACTACTGAGTGTCGACCAAATTAAGCAATCACTCACTGTCGTATCATGGCCTCCATGCTGATTTATCCGTTCTTCCATCATATTCACATGATTCCAATAACCTTGACCATATCTACCTGAATGTACAGCAATATCCCACCTCGAGGTGTATGCCCAGCCAATCTGTCCGCTTGCTAGTGTCCCAACACACCAAATGCACTGAGGAAAAGATCAACGGACGCTCCCTTTCTGACATACTTAAATAGGCACATGCCTCTCTGTGCGAAGGACGCCTGTTTTCACCCTACCAAGCATGCTCTGCGAGTTCCTCCCAATCAATACATGTTGGAATTATGCAGTTAGCTATAGGAATTACATTACTAAATACTGGAATCACTTTCCATATTGGAAATCACCTTAAAGCTATTGGAATCACATTACTAGCTATTGGAATTACACATTATTGATTAAATCGTTTTAATCACATTGATAACTTGAAATCACTGTGGTATTATAAAATAACTTTACGGTTTTAAAAAATCTTGTCGCTAACATTTTAGAATCACGCTGTTAAACAATTAAGATCACGTGGTAGCAGTAAAATAACATTATTAACTGTTAGTACCCGCGTTGTTAACTGGTATAAACATGCTATTAACTATTGATATCGCGTTATTAAATTGAGACTTTTATCATCGTTTTATGAAATGCTAAAACAGTTAAATCCACTTCTTCCGTTCTATTCTTGTGTGCACAATAAATGCACCGGGCGCCCACAGACATGTACAGTATGTCTAAGCGTTTACCAAACAGACTGAATTAATGCGAAATCAATATGGTTTACAAATGTGAATAGACACCGGGTTTGTGTTGAAGACATCAAAACATAACTACAGCAACGGATATTTGTGAACCGGATTATCGGTACACCTATCATCATGAACTTGTTACAGACAAGAGAAATAACGCCATGTTGATTCTCCTCGTCACAATATGTCAAAGCATTGCGGTCATGTTACTCTATTAGTATTAGCTTGATTAGACTCAAAACCGAGAGGCATTTAAACAGCTCTGTGGGATGCATCGATCCAGCGGGAATCATTTTTTTTCCCTAACTGCCACTGTTTAATTTTGCTGACGTCCATCTGTGTATCTAGATCTTTCTCCACATTTGTGGCTTCATATTTTCATATTTGGCACCTTAATACCTCAATTCCTGCGCAGTCTTCCTGTATGCCGAGGATGTGCAATGGCCTATTAATGATCGATATTCAAATGTTGTTGCCCCTCTTATTGTTACCGTTAGTCTCATATGCCATTTTGTTTTTCTTTACATCAGTTTGTGTTGGTCCTGAAAAAAATCAGAATATCGATTTTATGAGAGTATTATTTATGTCTTTTGATGTGGCTGATATATTTCACTTGCTTCTTTTTTATGTCTTGCATCAACTCTCTTTTCATTCCCAGTTTTTCTAGAAAATCTGTATTTGAATGTTTCTATTTACATGAAATACGATATATTTTGATGTATATCCACATCTCCAGGGCTTCTATTCGACTTTCTAATAGCATGTACTTTGCCCAGGCTTCCGCGCCATATAGCAGTGTTGAATATACGAAACTTTGGATAATTCTGTGTTAATGACGAACCAAGGTTGGCCTATCTAGTTGGTGGACTGTCTAGTTGGTTGACTGTCTAATTGGTGGACTGTTTAGTTGGTGGACTGTCTAGTTCAGTGGCTTTCAACTTTTTTGGCCCATGCCCCCCCCCCCCCCCATGACCATATTTTCAGAACTTCATCCCCCCCCCCTCCTCTCGTATTTCCTACCTACAAATTTGGCCCGTGCCCCCCTTCACCATATTTTCAGAACGTCATTCCCCCCTTCACCATATTTTCAGAACGTCATCCCCCCCCTTTCCGTATTTCCTACCTAAAAATCCCGCCCCGCCCCTACACAGTATACGTAATAATGGAAGCTAAATTTAAAAGTACAGACTAAAACAAGTCTAGACGTCCACATAAAACATGATTTATGGGTCTACTTACTTTATAAATTGAATTGTAGAAGGGTGAGACTACAGAACTGTACAGTATGAAGGGAAAAACAATATCAAGTAATCGGTTCTTGTATTAATGCGATCTTGAAATAATCTTAATCACCCCCCCCCCCTGGAAACCCTAAAATTCCCCCCCCTGGGGGGGGGGGGAATTCCCCACCGGTTGAGAACCACTAGTCTAGTTGGTCATGCTACGAAGTACACTTGTTCCTGCAACGAGCCACTGTCGACATTTGGAGGTGAAAGGCTCGAACCCCGGTCGAGTGGCTATAGCTGTCAATTGTTATGTTTTCAAGTGTGTCCTCTAGTCTCTACTTCTTTCTTCTGCTTCTATGAGCGTCAAACAATAAATCATCATCATCAAGTGCCATGCCGACTGGCTTAGGCGTTCATGACTCTCCACAGATCTCGGTCTTTGGTTTTTTGGATTAATTCTACCGTTGATATTCCTCCATGCCACCGTCGCAATCCATCCCGATGTTCTCCAATGCCTCTCTTCTCATCACATGACCACAAAAAAAGTTGTTTGCCTTTTTCTTATTGTGTTATGTAATGTTCTAGTTTCATTAGCTTCTTTCGGGCATTCGTTGTTAGTTACTAGTTTAGTTTAATTTAGTCGTTGGATCAACATCACGGCACACGGTTTAACCCATAAGTGCTCCATTTTCCTCCTAACTCAAACCGGAGTCTGGAGAAACTCAGCTCAATGCACGAACTGCGTTGCATCGGCGAGGATCCTGAAATATTTGGGTAGATTATTAACTCGAAATTTTGCCAGGGTAGCGCCGTTAGGCTACTCTTTTTCGATTTCTATCTGCCAAGGGATGTTTTACGTGCGCAACAATACACACGGGCGTCCATCTCACTACCCAGAGACCAGGGGAAATTTTGTTACAGGAAGTCCAGGTCGATTTTTTAAATAAATCCCGGTCCTCACCGGGGCCTGAACCCGGGACCTCCAGCACTCGAGGCGGACACCATACCTCGAGACCACTCATCCCCCACTGTTAGTTACTTTCGCAGTCAAACGAATTCGCAACATGAATGATTATTTATGTTATATGGCGTGTCCTCTAGTCTCTAGTTCATTGTTCTACTTCTATTAGCGACAAACAATGCAGGTAAATGTATTTATGAACTGTCGTAGTGGCGTCAACGGGTTCTACAGTTGAGATGGTCAGCGTTTCAGTTTGCTGGCTGGCAAGTGGGCCCTTTGGTCTCTGATTAAATGGCTCTCTAAATATTAGACCAGTGGTTCTAAACCGGTGTGTGTAAGTGGGGGGGGGGGGGGGGGATTTTAGAGTTTCCAAGAGGGGAGGAGAATTAAGATTATTTCAAGATCGCGTTAATGCAAGAACCGATTACTTGATATTGATTTTCCCTCAATACTTTACGGTTCTGTATTTCTCGCCTTTCTGAAATTCATTTTATAACGTAAGTAGACACGGAAATCACGTTTTTATGTAGACGTCAATACTTGTTGTAGTATGTGTTATTAAATTTAGCTTCCATTTTACGTATACTTTGTAGAGGATGGGGGAATTTATAGGGAGGGGATAGGGAAGGAGGGAAATGTCACTCTGGACATATGGTGATGGGGTCAGGGCCAAAAAAGGCTGAGAGCCGCTGTATTAGACTATAAGTTTCAAATGTTGACAACCTTCCAGTGGCTTTGTCTCCTAGAAATCAGAATCCTTAGACCCTTGTGAATGAGGACACAGAATGAAGACGACACAGAATGAAGACGACACAGAATGAAGACGACACAGAATGAAGACACAGAATGAAGACGACACAGAATGAAGACACAGAATGAAGACACAGAATGAAGACGACACAGAATGAAGACACAGAATGAAGACGACACAGAATGAAGACACAGAATGAAGCCACAGAATGAAGACACAGAATGAAGACGACACAGAATGACGACACAGAATGAAGCCACAGAATGAAGACATAGAATAAATACACAGAAAATGACACAAACTGTGAATACCGTGTCCTCATAGTTGTCAATGGAATTAATGGTTGTGTGCCCCCCCCCCCTCCCTTCCGCAGTATAGTCTATAACTTTTCCCTATTTTACTGTTCGCTCACCTGGACGCCTTACCTTCTCTCCCCCCCCCCCCCCCCCCCCCCCACCCCACACAGTGTTCTCCTCTCACGTTGCAATGCAGTCCGTGTGCTCCAGGCGTTATTGGCTTTAGCCCTTTAACCCGGGCTTTCCCATCACAGCCATATTTCTGGTCCAGCCACTTTGTTATAATCATACACGTGGATTCCATTAAACAGGTGTCCACTCCACAACAAGGAAACAGATCCGTAACAAATATATAAAAGAAAGTCTTAAAAGTCGAGAGGGTCGACTTCATTGCCCTTTGTTTTTTATCCCATATGGATGGGCCTCTTTCCGTAGGGCGGACTGCCGAAAGCATCGCACAAAGCACACAATTCCGTAGCTCCAGCGACGACCCTCAGGAGTCTCCGAGAAAAATGCACTCGTGAACTGAAAGACGGAGCCCGGAATAGAACCCACAACCTTCGGAGAGCGAGGGAAACGACTTGACCACTTCGCCACAGAGACTCCCAACCTATATATATATATATATATATATATATATATATATATATATATATATATATATATATATATATATATATGTAAGTGTTTTATTGTTGTTCTACAGATGTGTGTGTGTGTGTGTGTGCTGACGAATGCTTTGCCGCAACGTCCATTTTGCTACTAGTGATCGTATGTTAGTAAAGCTTACGTCTACTTCTGTGTTGTTGGTATTTCCTAATAATTAACAACAACGCCGACTGTACTACTACTGCAACAACAACCGCCATGATAAAATGAGTACATAACTGTGTCCTATAAATGCACTTGCTAGTAAGCGATCAAAGGTTGGCTGCCTGTCACAAACCCTGCCAGTAATCCTATGTGATCTTCCTGTGACACAGTCTTCATATGAGATCTCCTGACAATCCAGTGTCGTGTTGCAGTAGATCTTTGGTTCAGACAGGGGTTCTCACACTGTCTTCCCTGGCAGAGGATCTTTGGTTCAGACAGGGGTTCTCACACTGTCTTCCCTGGCAGAGGGTCTTTGGTTCAGACAGGGGTTCTCGCACTGTCTTCCCCGAGGCCGTTTATTATGATTGTTTACGGTTTGCATTCTCTCGCCTTGAACTCAACCGTAGTCCATACACATGCGACTACTTTTAATACACTGGACTGATGTTTGTGCATGAATTAGCTTTCCCTACTATCAGTGTCCCTCGCCATCAGGTGAACCCACTGCCACTTCAGGGGTGCTTGTAATTTAAGTCCCCAAGCACGGACGAGAAGTCAACATATTAGTCCAACTAACTGGTGTTGGGGTTGAACCCGCTATCTCGACATCAGCACATCGGATGTTTAAGAACAATTGCTCTTATTCATTCAGCCATGGCGATCTCCTCCGGGCCGTTTGATCTTTTACAGTGTGAAGAAATATTTTCTGACAACGTCAACCGCTAGCAATGCTGTAACATGGAGGTGGAAGCAGTCACAGCGGCATTCCGTTGGTCAGAGGAGACCAAACAACACACATTGTCTTCATTACGGACTCAAGGAGTATGCTTAGTAAGGAAGAGAAAGGAATGTTTCGTGTGGAATGGCTCACTTCGCTTCAGAGGTCACAGATTGTGAGATTTGTAGGGATTTTTTTTGGTGCCGTCTCCATACGGGAGTGCGGGGGAATTAACAGGATGATAGGCTAACAGGGATTTACTTATGGACAAAGGGGAGGTTGTCGTGAGCCTGTGGGACCAGGTGGAGAAGATGGGGGGGGGGGGGGGGGGGGAGAGACAGATTGAGAACCCGTATGTGGAAAGAATAAGATTGCGGGGAATAGGCAGAAGTTCTGGTAGAATCTCTAAACTGAGAGGGAAGACCTAGAGAACTTTCAATGAGATAGCGGTGGGAACGATTAGTAGTGTGACCCTTCACTGGCTATCGAACGAGGAGACGGATCGCGAATGGCAGGGGTGGGCAAACTTTTTGTGCGGAGGGCCACATTGACAAATGTAAAGCTATTGGCGGGCCGCATATATTTATATAATGTACATTTTGTTTACAGCAACCTATCACAATAAGTAATTATTAATTATTTATAGGTTATTAAACAGTATAAATAACTAATTATTGCAATTTTATTTTACTTATACACTTATACATTATATTTGACAATATAAACAAAAACTTTTACTAATTTGTTAACAAGATTTTACAACTTGTTATTATAACAAATATTCTTTATTATCTATCAATGGCTTTAATTTAGACACAAAACGATTACACTTTCATTATAATTGTTGATTTCTAATGAGATGTATGTAACTGCTTGCACTTTTTGACAATATTCTTGAAATCTGGAGCAAGTTTACTTGTTGAAATTCGCATGACAGCATGCAAGTTGCAGTCCGACAATAAAGACCTATTCTTAGATTTGTTGATCTTCAAGCAAGAGAATGCTTGTGAGCAAATGCATGTTGATCCAAACAATGATAAAAGTTTAGCTGCAAAGTTTTTGAAGTTGGGAAATGATTCTTGTGATAAAGATCCATAGAAATCCAGCAAACCATCTGTCTTGAATTTCTCTTTCAGGTCATGATCTGCTTGTAAGTCAAGCAGCTCCAACTGTATGTCCTCTGTGGCTGTATCAGCTTCTGCACTAAAAGGGAAACTGAGAATATTGAACTGTGGCTATGAGTTCTTGAAATCTTGGAATCTACATCCAAATTATTCAATCAATGCATCTAATTGGGCTTTGTACTTTTCAGTCATTTCACCAGAAATGGTTTCTTGTTTCAGCAAAGGGTTAAGGTTTTCCTTTTGCCCCGGACAGAAAACAAAATCCGCACCTTACCGAGGATTCGAACCCGGCTCTCCCGACCAGCCGCTACAGCACAATTATAACAAAGGGCAAAATTATAACATAGAAGACACTTATAATATAGAACACAATTATAAAATATAGCACACTTATAACAGAACACAGTTACAACACAGAACACGGTTATAAGATAGAGCAATATTATAACAGACACGGTGATAACAGAACCCAGTCGTAACAGAATAAAATAATAACATAGAACCCAGTCGTAACAGAATAAAATAATAACACAGAACCCAGTCGTAACAGAATAAAACAATAACATAGAACCCAATGATTTGAGTTGAGTTGAGCTAAGAACCGACATCACTGCACTCAGGACATTCCCATACACGCTCCGTTATCTCGTTCAACAGCCAGAGAAGAGTCATACTACTAATCGTTCCCACTGCTATCTGATTGAATGCTCTCCAGGTCTTCCCTCTCAGTTTAAGATTCTTCCAGAATCCCTGCCGATTCCCCGTAATATCATTCTTTCCACATGCCGGTTCTCAATCTGTTTCTCCATCTGGTCCCACAGGCGCTCGATCACCTCTCCCTTGTCCATAGGTAATCGATCACCAAGATGTGCATTCCTTGCCAGCCTATCTGCCTGTTCACCCCCATACCCGCATTCCTGAATGGTCAGGGCAAAGAATACATTCAATTCTCACAATTTGTGATCTCTGAAGCGAGGAAAGCGATTCCACACGATCACTCATTTCTCCACCTTACTAAGCACATTCCTTGAGTCCGTAATGAATACAACGTGTATTGCAGTGGTCTCCTCCAGCCAATGGGATGCCGCTGTTACTGCCTCCACCTCCATTCTCATGCTTGAGGTCGTAGTCTCATATGCCAGACTCTCTTTTTCCAAGTATCGTCCGTTAGCCTTCGCGATGAAGCCCCAACCACTACGTCTGTTTCTCACCACTGACCCATCGATGTAGATCACTGTGTCACCTTGATATGTGTTACTCTGGATCAGTTGTTGCACCTCTAACTCTGTTTTGCCTGCTGTCCATTCCGTGCACACACGACCCATCGTTACTATGGCATTGTGCCAGTCCGTCATGTCTTCCGGTACTTTAACCCACTCTTTTTTGCGACTGATGGTCTCTACATCACACACCTGGCGTATAGATATTTCTGCCTGTGCCATCCTGGACCTACCTCGTCTCAGTCTCTGACCCTTAACCATATCCAAGGCCTCATGCGGGGGGTGATCTCTATCTGCAGCAACTTTCAGGTACCATTTACCCGGAAGGACCCCATGCCTATCCGCCATTGTTGGTAGCGCCAGGATATGCCTCATGCATATAATTGGTGTGTCCTTTGTGCACCCCAAGATCACCCGCATAGCCACATTCTGTATGCGCTCCAACCTTTATAGAACGCAATTTTAAGATGGAACCCAAATATAACATTGAATCCAATTATCACATAGAGCATATTTATAATATAGAAGACAATTATAACATATAACACAATTATAACATAGAAGACAATTATAACATAAAGGATAGCTATAACATAAAACGCATATTGCCATCTCTTCATTGAGAAAACCATTCATCTCAATGACAAAACTGTGCAGGAGGCTGTGGGCAAACATGGCGACCAACGCCCGCCTTAGCCTCCAAACAATAAGCATGATAACCTGGGCATATAAATAAATCAATCAACCAATCAGGTGCCGTCTCCGCAATGAAGGTTGGCTGCAATGGATCTCCAACACTGTCTGTCTCTCGCCTTGACTGTACATTCTGTCAGATTTATGTTCGTCCATCTCTTAATGTTATCCTCCCACTTGTATAGTTGTCTACCTCTTTCTCGCTTGCCCTCAACCTTGCCTTCTAATCTAAAGGTTACTCCTCGAACTTCCTCGATGGTGATCAGAATAACACTGGCTGCAGCATATCCGTTCGTTTCAATGTTACAGAATAAATTCTCAGAATACTTGTGGTACAAGAAGAAGAGAGCTGCAAACACTCTACAGGCTCTCAACGTGGGATAACACTGAATCTTGAATTGCTTCAAGTGCCGGAAACTGACAAACCTTGACCACGTCAAACGTTACTGGGGTTTAGTCACAATATCATTGGAAGGTCTGATTACTGGGCGACGAGGCGGTGGTTGAGGAAGTGTCTATGAGTGCAGGACAGCAAAGACACTCTAGACATGAACATGTATCAGATCGGAAAACTATCGAAGGATAATGATTATGATTATGAAGTTTAAGTGTCGTTGGAATTTCATTTCTGTTTCTTTAACGTGCTTAATATGTGTTTAGTCAAGGAAAGAAAGTTTAATTTTCAGTTGTGGAAAAGTTTATTTTTTAGACTTGCAAACAAAGTTTAGATTTTAGCCTTGAAAACAAAGTGTACTTTTAGCCATGTAAAGAAAGTTGGCATTTTAGCCTTGAAAGCAAAGTTTACTTCTTAGCCATGTAAACAATGTTGATATTTTAGCCTTGAAAACAAAGTTTACATTTTACATATGAAAACAAAGTTTTGCTTCTCAGACGTAAAAATAAAATTTACACTTTAGCCATGAAATAAAGTTTACTTTTAAGCCGTGAAATCAAAGTTTACTTTAACGAGTTGTCTGACACGGCTTCCGTAGATGCACTTGCCTTGTGATGTAGTAAAATGGATCATGATCGATGAATTAACACGTGCCAATTATATAAGATTTCACACTAGTATATGCGACTACATGTTAAATTGACATTTCTTCCATAATCTTCCGATTTCAAAACATGAAATTTATTTCTTCATCAAAAGGATAAATAAGTTCCTTGTATAAAGCAATGGCATGTTACTGAAATAACTTGGCCTATTTAATCAATAAAATGTTGTTGTTTTTTCCATATCCTTTACAGGACATCGCTGTCAATATCAGCATCTTTCAGCTGATTGTTGATTTCTTGGCAAGATTACGCTCAGTAGTTTGCCATTGCTTTCTGAGCGGCCGGCTCACATACCCCGTAAGTTACCAACGCGATTCGAACCACTGCTGATTCTCACCGTCGTCACGTTACTTACGAGAGTATACGAGATTACGGAGAAAGGTCGCTAATCTCTAGGCCAGGAAGCCGGCATTTAATCAATAAGGGCCAATAAATGCTGGGGATAATTGAGACGCCTTTCAAGTAATACAAGTAACTTTTCTGTTCTTTCTTTCATAAGTTCTCGCTTTCAAAACGTGACATTTAATTCATCATCTGTTCTTTAGTAACTTGATATTTCTGTCATAAACTCGTGGTTCAAAACCTTAACACTTTTTCCCACAAACTTTCGCCTTGTTTCGCTCGCTCGCTTAAAACTTGGGCGTATTTTACATACGTGCTACTACTACTACTAATAGTTGTCACTACTAGGGAGTGCATTGAACTAATATTTGCATGTGGATAAGCTTTTCGTATTACTAGTGTCCCTCGTCATTTACCAAACCTACTCCGACTTCTGAGGTACTTGTAATTTACGTCCCCTAGTCAAGAGCGAGAAGTCAACATTTTAGTCGAATTGACCGGCGTGTAGAGACTAACTGCCTTCAGGGGTCCGCCATAGTGCGTTAACCCCTCAGGCCGCGGCGACTTCAAGCTTTCCCCTTCAGACCCTGACTCTCTCTTTCTAAGCTTTCCTCTCCTATGTCTTCAAGTTTAAAAAGCGTGCACTATAATCTTGGCTTGACTGTAACTACACATCAGGACTTGACACGTCAAAGCGCCGGTTCAGTGACACGGAGGGAAAGGGGAGGGGTGGGGTTGACATTCGGCACTTAATAACTGCATGTAGCAACATACGACCGTAATCAATAAAGCTGACATAACGAACTACTACAACAAATTATACCTCTCATGAATTCAATATAAATTGTGGATATTTTACGTGATAATAAACATGTTATGTTTATCAAATTATATTTTTCCAAAGATACAAAAGTAAAGAAATTACATCACATCAACTAGAATTGTTACACAGGATAAAATAATTACGTGGAGTTGTTACTTCATAGAATCACCGCAGTCACAAGCTGTTAACGTTCTTGGATTATAATGATACTTGCCTTATCTCCAGGACAGTGTCAGTTCATGGCATAGTTAAAGACAGTTTTCTCTTTGAAACCGGATCCGTAGCTTTAACAACAGACAAAGGAGCGGAACAATACCTCTAAATATATTTTTCATACAATGTTACTGTCCCCTGGCGTTCCGGAACAACTCGCAGCTCTGTCTCTACATGACCCACACTAGAACGCATAATTTACGGACAGTACTTGAATTTCGTTTCCGGTACAAACGAATGACCGAACACACTTTATTTTCAAAGCGTTAAGCACTGGGCACGCAGGCCCGTCAAACATTCTGCCCTTCTATCACTCTCTTTCGTGCATACATCACTCGAGGCTAACAGAGAACAACAACAATATAAAAGAAATGCATTGTAAAGGCATGGAAATTACGCTGATGACAAGTAGCGGGATCGTTTCTCACATGTGCCAGTTTCGATGCCATTGTTGACTTTTCGTTCAGACATAAATGGCAAACTACTGAACATAGAAATTGCTTGTAAAATCAACCTGGTGTTTAGGGTTGTTGGCAATTTTCTGCAAAGGACATGCAAAGTGTTGATCTGATTTTGCGATAGATAGTTTGTAAGCTGAATTTCAGGTTAGATAGTCTCACAATATACAAAATTCTACATAATCCGTTTACAGCTCAAGAAAAATACACCACAAACAATTAATTTCTTCAAGGAAACATGATAAAATTGAATATAACTCATACAGAATTTGATGGCAAAAGCATCCAAATGCTCTTACTAGCAAACCACTACCTTATTTCCGTTGTGTTCGTAGTAATGGGTATCTTCGGATGCATGTCAAATATTATTAACTTCATTATCTTCTCCAAACAAGGCCGCAGAGAATGCATCACACTTTGTTTGTTTGCTTTGGGGGTTTCAGACTTCTGCTGCTGTTTCACGCTTCTGGTATTTAGTTTGCTGTACAGTCACAACTATGTCAACAAACAGACCTTCATCGAACCCGTTGCCTTGGATGTCATGGCCATTTACCCAGCTGGAATGTTCTACGATATTTCTGAAGGCATCACAGCGTTCATCTCCATGCAACGTTGTCTCTGCGTTGCCATGCCAATGACATTTAAAAACGTGTTTACTGTGAAACTCTCGTTAATTATCATATTCGTCATTTACACATTTACTGTCGCAGCATTCACGCCTCATTTCAAAACGTGCGGTGTGTATCTAAAATTTGATCTATCAACAAACAAATCAATTGTTGCATTATGGACTACTGCCGACCGAGCGAACGCCCTCTCCTATCTTAATTACATCGTCCATATCGGTGTGGATACAGCTTACCAAATCATTATTGTTGTCAGCGCGGTAGTTATGATTACAGGGCTAATCCGATCTTCTAAATTCCGCAAACAAGAAAGGACGCAATCTCTTGCTGAAAGCTCATGCCAACCTCCGTCTCTACTGCATTGCGAGTATTTAACCATCAGTACAGCAACCAAGCCGGCACACAAACCACCAAAGGATAACGCCTCAAATATAAGCAATAAAAACTTGAACGTTGTAAAGACAATTCTAGCACTGACTATACTAGCAATAGCGTGCAACTCTGAACGGCTCTGCTCCATGTATGGCATGAGTTCGGTTCCAGGTCTGAATGCAGACCCCAAATCGGAGAGCATATTTCTGATAATCCTACATCTGACGTTCCTTGTGAACATGATCAATGCCTCCATGAATCTGTTTGTCTACTACGGCTTCAACCCTTCCTACAGGAGGACCTTCATGGATATCTTTTGTCCCGCCTCTCGTACAGAAGAATGTTCTTGAAGATTTTCTTTCCCGGCTCTCGTACAATATAATCTTCTCTAAGATCTTCTTCCCCGGCTCTCATACAATAGAATGTTCTTGAAGATCTTCCGTACCATCCCTCCTACAATAAAATGCTCTTGAATATCTTCTATCCCGGCTCTCGTACAATAGAATGCTCTTGAAGATTTTCTGTCCCGGCTCTCGTACAATAGAATGTTCTTGAAGACCGTCTGCCCCGTCTCTCCTGCAATAAAATGTTCTTGAATATCTTCTATCCTGGCTCTCGTACAATAGAATGTTCTTAAAGTTCTTCTATCTCAGCTCTTGTAAAATAGATTGTTCTTATAAATCGTCTGCCCCATTTCTCCTACAAATAGAATGTTCCCGAAGATCGTTATCCCGGCTCCCGTACAAAAGAACCTTCTCAAATATCTACTGCCCCGGCTCTAGTACAATAGAATGTTCTTGAAGATCTTCTGTCCTCGCTCTCGAACAATAGAATGTTCTTGGAGATCTCCTGTCCCGGCTCTCGTACAATAGATTGTTCTTGTAAATCTTCTGCCCCGTCTCTCCTACAATAGAATGTTCTTGAAGATCTTCTTTTCTGGCTCTCGTACAATAGAATGATCTTGAAGATCTCCTTTTCTGGCTCTCGTACAATAGAATGATCTTGAAGATCTCCTTTTCTGGCTCTCGTACAATAGAATGATCTTGAAGATCTCCTGTCCCGGCTCTCGTACAATAGAATGTTCTTGAAGATCTCCTTTTCTGGCTCTCGTACAATAGAATGATCTTGAAGATTTCCTGTCCCGGCTCTCGTACAATAGAAAGTTCTTGAAGATCTTCTGTCCTTCTTCTCCTGCAATAAAATTTTCTTGAAGATCTTCTTTTACGGCTCTCGTACAACAGAATGTTCTTGAAGGTCTTCTGCCCCGGTTCTGGTACAATAGAATATTCTTGACGATCTTCTGTCCCGGCTCTGGTACAATAGAACGTTCTTAGAGATCTTATGTCCTGGTTCTCGTAAAATAAAATGTTCTTGATGATCTTCTGTCCCGGCTCTCGTACAGGAGAATGTCCTTGAAGATCTTCTGTTCCGTCTCTCGATCAATAGAACTTCTTTAAGATCTTCAACCCGAGCTCAAGTACAATATAACGTTCATGAAGGCCTTCTGTCCCGGCTTTGGTACAATAGAATGTTCTTAAAGATCTTCTGTCCTGATTCTCGTACAATAAAATCGTTTTTGAAGATCTTCTGTCCTGATTCTCGTAATATGAAATGTTCTTTAAGACCTCCTGTCCTGATTCTCGTACAATAGAATGTTCTTAAAGATCTCCTGTCCTGATTCTCGTACAATAGAATGTTCTTAAAGATCTTCTGTCCTGATTCTCGTACAATAGAATGTTCATAAAGATCTTCTGTCCTGATTTTCGTATAATAGAATGATCTTGAAGATGTTTTAGAATTCGCTCATAGCTATTCCCCCCCCCCCGCCACACACACAAAAAAAACCATTTGTGCACTCAGGATGTCCGATGTCACCCTCGCCTTCGGTTCCAAAATACTTCCCCTTTACGTGCCCCTATCCCCTTTTTTCACATGTGCATGTTAGTGGTCTCGCCGTCTATACAACTGTCACTGTGCCGCATTGACAGATGATAGGTTGTTACACTCCCCCCCCCCCCCCAGTAAAAAAGCAAAATAACAACAACCCATGGCTGGGACATGGGATGGGGTAATACATCTCTATAGAATAAAGCCTGGACTGAATTATAAAAACCATGAGTTGACCATGCAGCATGATCCTTCTTTCGGCCTGCCAGAGAAAAGGTAACATCAACACATCTGGAACAAGACAAGCTGCAGAAGCTGCCGGATCAGCAAAGTAATTCTCTAACTGTCCACCTATCGCAGCTTCGATCCTAGACCAGCTGCCAACCAAGACTTAGGGCCTGGTCTGCCCTGCCATGATAGTTAGTCCTTAGGTTGCAATTCCTGTACCCTCCCAATTGCTTTTCTCCGCTCGAAGCCGTTGGCACAATGTGGGGTGTCGGCTTTCGGTATAGTCTTTAACCGTCCCTAATCTTACTTTTGGAACACCTGGTCACCTCTTCTCCACCCACCCCTTCCCGGGGTTCTCCTCTCATGTTACTATGGGAATTCGTGGATTCATGGTGTTATTGACATGTAACCCCAAGACCCCCGCTTTTCCTCTGTAGCCACATTTCCGATCTAACCGCATTATTATAATCATGAATGCAGTATTCACCAACAGACGCGTCCTATCCACAACAAGGAAACACATGACTAACTTTTGCCTGTATATTTTCATGTAATTTGTCATGTAGTTGTATCGGTGTGTGTATGTTGTGTGTGTGCTAACGAAGGCTTTGGTCGAAACGTCCATTTTGCTACTTGTTGTAATGTTCTACTGAAGCTTACTAGTTCTACTTGTCGGTTTTTGGTGATTAATTCACCGAAGATCTGCTGTCCCGTGGCTCGTATTTGTGAATGTTCTTGAAGATCTTCTGCCCCGGCTGTTCCTCGACGATTATATAATCATAAAGTGGCCACGATGTAGTCCTTCTCTCGTTATTAGACAGAGAGAAACAGATAATCGGTGAACAGAGAGAGAGAGAGAGAGAGAGAGAGAGAGAGAGAGAGAGAGAGAGAGAGAGAGAGAGAGAGAGAGAGAGAGAGAGAGAGAGAAAGAGAGAGAGAGATGGAGCAGTCAGTGGGGAACCAACCAGTGAAAACCGACACTCTTTCACGCCTTGAGGTGTAACGTGTATATAGTGCTCCACCCACATCGTGGGTACCACCAGGCTCTAGACGGATGCTGTGGTCAATATCATTCCTGGAGTATTTACTTCCCAGGGCATCAGCTGGTCCTCAGGTTAGGTTTAATTGTCCTGGAATTTATAGGGCTTGCGAACGCGGTTTGTGAGCCCGTATACCCGGGTTCGAAACACGGCGGCGCTGGTTTTTTCGAAAAAGGTATAGAGACCGGTCGTTCAGAAAGCAATGGCAAACTACTGAACGTAACACTTGCCTAGTAAATCAACAGCAGCTGAAAATGCTGGTGTTGACTGCAACGTCCCGTAAGGGATACGCAACAAAATTTTATTATTTATTTTTAATCGAGATCAGGATCAGAGTTCTTAAGAGCTTTATTTAGCCAATCCTGATGTACTGAAGATAATCATGGACAATTAACAGACGTGAGGAATTATGTGGAGTCTGCGGAGATGTGGTTTTGTAGAGAAATAAAGAGAACACAGTGTGCGCATAAAGAGAATAATGAAGACATCTTGAAAGAAGATAACTGACAAAAATAATTGGTTACTCGCATCAGATGAAGACAAGCCTAATTAGTTGGGTATTTGATGAGGAAGGGAAAGTTGGAGTATGGCATCACAACAGGAATGTTGGAGGGGACGGCAGGAGAGAAGATGCTGGACAGTGTGGCATCATGGCATGGAGGAACATTAGTGTCAGAAATGATTGGCAGTACATGAGACAGAAGGCTGTGGACAGACATGATCACCAACGCCACACGGCATGGACTATAAGAAGATTGACATTACACGAGACAGAAGGCTGTGTACATACATGATCACCAACACCACACGACATGGACTATAAAACGATTGGCAGTACACGAGACAGAAGGCTGTGGACAGACATGATCACCAACGCCACACGGCATGGACTATACGAAGAAGACTCGAAAAAGAATCTGGCATTCACTGTATCACAAATTCACACAGACATTAGAGACATTCTCAAATATAATTTTACACACATTGTAACAATCAAGACATATCCACTCACCTCCTAAAAGCTTCATTCCTTTCATCTCGACCATTTTCCTAATCCTCTCCTCCAGGGTCGTAAACTCCTCTAACCTGCTTCTTGATGATACCCTCTTCTTGTGCTCATCCTCACTTCCATCGACGTCATTATTATCTATTTGTGAATCGTCGTCTTCGCTTTCAAAGAAAAACTCCACTGATTCGGTGTCAGAAAACGTGTCTTCCGCCTGTGACATGTCACGTGGTTAATATGCCAATTAAACAATCAGTTCTTTAACTAGTCACGCTCATTTGATGATTGAATCAAGAAGTTCCTCAAGTAGTCGTATTCATCCTTTGATGTAATCAACAAGTTGCTCAACAAGCCACGTTCATTCAGTGATGCAATCAGGAGGTTCCTCGACTAATCACGTTAGTTTAATGAAGTGTGTAGGGAGTTCCTCAAGTAATCACTTTCATTCAGTGATGCAATCAAGAAGTTTCTCGACTAATCACGTTGATTCAATGGCACACTCAAGAAGGTCCTTGCCTAGTCAAGTTAACTGAATGATTTAATCAAGAAGTTCATCAACTAGTCACGTTAATTCAATCACAGAATCAAGAATTTCATCAACTAATAACGTTAATTCAATGGCACAGTCTAGAAGTCTATCAAATAATCACATTAATTCAGTGAAACAAATCAAGAAGTTCGTCAATTTTTCACATTAATTCAGTGACACAAATTAAGAAATTCATCACCTAGTCACACTAATTCAGTGACACAAATAAAAAAAAATGTGTATAAACTAATCACATTAATTCAGTAACACAAATCCAGAAAACCACCACTTAGACTCGACATTAAACCAAGATATCCTCATTGTAAAGAAGTTGCGCTGAACAATATTACTCCAAATGACATCATAGTAGCTGATCTCGCATCCTCAAATGTTCAAGTACTCGTGGCGCAGCGGCTAGTATACACATACACCGACTCGGCAGTCAGAGCTCGCCTCTAGTGGCATGCTGTTTAAGAATCCATATCTAGAGACGTGCAGTTTTGGGAAGATTTCTCCCGAAGCTGTCGTAATCTCCCCTGATATCTGATTAGTACTCTCGGGTGCCTTGTCTACCTGCAAGAGTCAATCATCGTAGTTCATTTGAGCTGTTATAAATCCTTCAGCTTCAAATGTAATAACAGGCGATCGTTGCGCATGGCAAACTTTCTATATTTAAAAAGAATACACCTAATCAGAAAACGTTTAGACGTACACGGTTAAAAACCTAAGCCACGGCAGAGAATGTATAGATGTGTGAGATCGTGGGGACACAAACTCCGGCCTGGAAAACGCCGTGCTGTAGTCGAATGTTTCTTTCGGAAAATGCAAATATCTCAAGATAGCTTTAAACAGACATAAGGCAGCCAACAGGCGGCTGGGAACGAATGAGGAGGACAAATAAGATTCATATTTTCTGCATTGGAACACAGCTTTGTGTATGGGTATAATATGGGCTTGGGGTGATTCTAACCATAGAGCTGTTTATATTGTACTTTCTAGTAACAAGAGCTCACAATCCTGATCAGGCATGTGTACCTTGTTTGTCCATCGTTGCTGACGATGACCATACTTTCATCTGTCAGTCCTTGAGTGGCTGGAACATGATTCAGTGGGATCTAATCTTGTTGAATGGACCAGTCTTTGCTTCTGTTTCAATGAAGGCAGAGAGGTGTCGACGACAGATCAATTGCAGTCTCTCAAATTTTGATTTTCATATGGCATATCTTCGAGTAGAGCCTCTACTCTTCATTCTTTCGAAGTCGTCGTGCCAGGCAGATATTTTACTACTCCAGATAGAGCGATCAGCAGCAATGTTCTCCGAATTTTCAAGGAGCTAAAGTGAAGAAGAAATACAAAATAAAATATCTTTGAGATCTCTGAAAGTATACATAATTTTAAATACGCGGATAAAGAAGTCAATAGGTATTCAATCAATTAAACACATAGTTTAATATTGTAGTTTATGGTTAATTAATATTTTAAAATTCCATTAAATATTACATCAATGCGGTCACGGTGGCCGAATGGATACGGTCGCTAGCTCCTAAAATTCCGATATGCTGATGTCGAGGTAGGGGATTCAACACCTACATCGGTCAGGTGGACTAAAATGCTTAGTGGGATATTGGTAATAGCTCAAAGCGAGCGAACGAAAACAATGATATCAATCAGTATTGTCCAAAGACAACAAACAGAAGCCGTGTCAGATAGCTCACTCAAGGTCACCTTGTGTTGATGACTAAAGATATTGTACGCATGTCCAGGAAACTGAATTCTACCATAGAGGAAATAGAAGAATTTGTATGTTGATATCTGGGTGTTTTCGGATAGGTACTGTTTGATAGTCAATGTTGTTTGCTTTCTTTAGTCTAGTTTAGTTTAGTTAGTTTAGTTTAGTCGATGGATCAACATCACGGCACACGGGTGCAACCCATTAGTGCTCCGTTCTCCTCCTAGCTCAAACCTGACTCTGGAAAAAACTCAACTCAGGGCAGCGCTGTTAGGCTACTCTTTTTCGATTTCCAACTGCCAAGCGATTTTATTTTTGTGCGCAACAATACACCGATCTCACCACCCAGAGACCAGGGGACATTTTTTATTACTAGAAGTCCTCGAGAAAATACCCGGGCTTGAACCCGGGACCTCCATACCTCGAGACTACTCAGCCCCCCCCCCCCCCGGATTGTTTGCTTTCTTTGTTCTTATAATCTTTCTTACATGTGTTTTATCACATAACTTACCAGTGTTTCATCGCCTATCTCATCTGTGTTTTATTGTAGCCATTTCTAACATTATATGTCTACAGAAGGATAAAGTTACTACTAAAGTTAAATCACAAGAGGATGTAGCCACTACTCATGTTAGATCACATGAGAACGTAGCCGCTACTTAAATTAGATCATAAGAGGACATAGCCACCACTAAAGTTAGATCACATGAAGACTTAGCCACTACTAAAGTTAGATCACATGAGGGCGAAGCCACTCCTAAAGTTAGATCACAGGAGGGCGAAGCCACTCCTAGAGTTAGATCACAGGAGGGCGAAGCCACTCCTAAATAATAAACACAGGAGGGCGAAGCCACTCCTAAAGTTAGTTAGTCCACAGGAGGATGTAGCCACTACTAAAGCCAGATCACATGATGACGTAGGCATGACTAAAGTTAGATCACAGGAGGACGTAGCCACTACTAAAGTTAGATCACAGGATAACATAGCTACTACTACTGATGTAAAATGTTCATAGCTAGCAATAACCACAACTAAAATTAGAGTAAACAGTCACTAATAGAATTAGATGCGAACAGAAATAAAAGCAACTACTGAAAGTCACGAGTGATTTAATTTCAAAGAGGTTAAATGAAAAAACATATGCAGAGGTGGCGAAAGTGTTTGCCAGATTTCTTTAGCAAGTTCAGATCAAATGTAACATGTTAAACAACGTAGCATGCGATGGTTGTGACTAAGAGGGTAAAGTCAGTCACACATCGTGATGTCTGTGCTTGAGAGAGAGGGAGAGAGAGAGAGAGAGAGAGAGAGAGAGAGAGAGGACGAGAGAGAGAGAGAGTGGTTGATGAAAGCCAGTCACACATCATTATGTCTGTGTTTGAGTGAGAGGATGATGAAAAGCCAGTCAAACATCGTGATGCTTGTGGTTGAGAGAGAGAGGGTGATGAAAGTAAGTCACACATCATGATGTTTGTGCTTGAGAGAGAGGGTGAAGAAAACTAGTTACACATGATGTTTGTGGTTGACAGAGTGGGGGAAGAAACTCAATCACACATCACGCCGTTAACAGACGGGAAGAGTTCAAAACAATTTGATTCCCCTTAAGCAGCAAAATATTAGTTTCGGTTACTGTGACTGGTGCATTTTTAATACGCACCAGTCATTAGTAACTGATTAATAACATTGATAACGTTCACTACAGAAACTCGTAAACATCACATACAATTTTTACAAAAACTTTGTACTGTAACATGAAAGATATTACACTGGGTTAAATTTTTCTGTTTGTCCGAGTCTCCAGTTTCACATTTAAAATATTGCTGTGTCATATGAAATTATGTGTTGAGAAACCATTTTGTCAGCAATAAATCAATACAAAATGTCAAAAATCAACGTTCAAAAGTGTTGTTTATAAAACTGAATATCCTAACGTGGGACACGGTGACATAGAGTTTGATTAAATGGGATATTGTACCTCTGAATATCATAACATTGGATTAAATATGATTGAATTACAGCCTGCTTCGTGGAGAAGGCGTTACAGACGCAGTTCGTAATCCCGCATACCCACTTTTGAAACACAGCTGTGTTGGTTTTTTTTTTTAATGAAATGGTACGGATGCCGGTCGTTCAGAAATCAATGGCAAACTACTGAACGTAAGCTTGTAATTCAGCTTCTGATTTTGCTATTAGTGCCTGGTCGTCCGCAAATAGGAGTTCTCTAATGGTTAGATTTTCAGATGCTTCTTCTTCTGTGTTCTCGTTTTGCGGTATTCTTGCGGTCTCTGTTTGGCTGGTTTCTTTACATATGTTGTCTATATATGTTATGAACAAGAGAGGGGACAGGACACAACCTTGTCGTACTCCAGATCAGCAACAAACTATGCCAGGCATAGAGTCGTGCAATCTATTGGTCGTGTCTTCGTTATTCAAAATAATTTGTTATTTTCTTCTATCCCATTCTCTGTCTCTCAGTCCAGTATATTATTTGCGTCATCCTCTCATGTATCCCCATCGAGATAGATCACCCATGGTTTGGCTAGTAGTGCAATTACCCGAGTTTTGCAAGTAAATAGCAGACCTACAAGTCTTGTCAAGGCAGCTAAAACACATTAACGAATGCCCACTCAATGTTTACTCTAAGCTTAAGAATAAACAAAACACATATTAGGTTACGTGTAACACTAGCAATTCGGATTAGAGGCTTGATAAAACAGGCAAGATGACACCAGTGCAGATGCATTAATTCTATATTCATTTATTGAGCGTCCGATCCACTTAAGGAAATAAGTGCGAATGCTCGAAAGAAACAAATCAAAAGGCTTTTAAATTAACCAAACAAATATTTTACATCTGTTGAGAACAGTGATTCCCAAAAGTGTGGCTTCATACGGGGCCAACTTTGGAAATAAAATATACTTCGGCTAGAACGAATTAACAAGCAGACAATATCAACTCAGTAGTTTGCCAGTGTTTTTGAACGGCCGACGCTTTATGCTATCGAAATCAACACAAACTGGTATGCTTCGAAATCATCTGTAGCTAATTACGAAGCCTCGACGGGAGATTGTGATATTATCCTCTAAGCCACGATTCCTTGCACTAAAAATAGTCAGTTTCTTATCCATTACAGAACGTCGCAGTCAACCCCAGAATTTTTTTGGCTGTTTGGGAATTCTTCGCAAAGTTTACGTTCAGTGGTTTGCCTTCGCTTTCTGAACCACCGGCATTCATACCACTGTATGAAAATCAGCGCTAGGAGGTCTGCTTCCAAATATATCTCCCCCTAAAAGATAATCTTTAGTTATGAATATCTCCACGTGGAAGATAAACTTTAGTTATGTATATCTCGGTGTAGAAGATAGACTTTAGCTGTGTATATCTCCATGTAAAAGATAAACTTTAGTTGTGTACCTCTCCATGTAAAAGATACACTTTAGTTGTGTATTATCTCTATGTAAAAGCTTCACTTTAGCTGTGCATATCTCCATGTAAAAGATACACTTTAGTTGTGTATATCTCCGTGTAAAAGATACATTTTGTGTGTGTATTATCTCCATGTAAAAGATACACTTTAGTTTGTGTATCTCCATGTAAAAGATAAACTTTATTCGTGTATTATCTCTATGTAAAAGCTTCACTTTAGCTGTGCATATCTCCATGTAAAAGATACACTTTAGTTGTGCATATCTCCGTGTAAAAGATACACTTTTGTTATGTATATCTCCATGTAAAACATAAACTTTATTCGTGTATTATCTCTATGTAAAAGCTTCACTTTAGCTGTGTATATCTCCATGTATAAGATACACTTTAGTTATGTATATCTCCATATAAAATATAAGAAACCAAACAAAACCCCGTACTTATACGAAAGAAGAGAATCCTTGATTAGGTTTGATCTCGCCAGCGACATCTCCTCCACATAAACCTACACCAGTCTGCCACGACGGCCCCCCAGTCTGAGAACCCCCTTGGCCACCACTCGTCCATCAACCGACATGCCATTTGATAATGCAACATTACATTTTCACATGTGATTGGTCAACTCCCCTGGTACGCTATGGTCGGCTGTTATCCTGCGATTCTTCAATATCTAATTCAGGCATCACGAAAATCAAATATGTGTTTGTAACCGAAGTCCGTGATTTTTTTCTTGCTCCTTATCTATTTCTGATTAACTGAACCGACCAATCACACGGTACTATTCTTTCAGTATGGAAAATTGTCCCGAATAAGAAGAGCAGTTGAGAACGAGCATCCAGTGTTAGAGACGGTCTGTTTTGTAACTCGGAATTCTTACATTATTTTCTGCATTCTTTTGGAATTAATTTTGGCATTTAAAATGTGGGTTTACTATCTAGTCTAACTGGTGTTTTGAGATATGTTACGATACTTTATCATCATCATGTGCCAGCCGATAAGCGAGGGCCGCCATTGAAAGTCGTCAGCAATCAGAAATTTGACTAGGCCGAGAAATAATACCGCTGGATTTCAACAAATTTGAAACTTGAACGTGAAATCAATACTAGACTGTTGCAAGGTCGTCGTGAAAGCAGAAATCTGACTATTCCAAGAAACAAGACCACAAAGTATCTGCCTATATCGGAAAATGAAACGTGACATCAATACTAGACTTGCAAGATCGTCGTGAAAGCAGATATTTGAACACGCCTCAAATAAAACCGCAGGGTTTCACTGCGCCAGAAAGTCGAAAATGACATCAATACTAGACTGTTGCTAAGTCTCAGTGGAAGCAGAAATTTGACTAGACGAAGAAACAAAACAGCAGAGTTAGGTCGTGCACTGCAAATAGAAATTTTAATAGGCATAGAAGCAACACCGCTTAGTATCTTCACGTCGAAAAATCGAAAATTATAACAATACATGAAACAGTGAAAACAATAGCCTGTGTCTTTTATCACAGCCATAAAACACGCTTAGTTGACTATTTTTTTTTTGTTGTTGTTGCCTGGAAGCAAAGAGAACATTGTATTGCACGACATAACATCGAATATGCTGACACGAACGGTTGTCGTTGTTTGTTTGTTGTTCGCGAGGTTTGATGACGTCAGATCTGCTAGACGCTTGAGAACAGTTGCATCTCCCAGCAATCCCAGAAATATTTCCCGGAAAAACGAGAACAATGGCGCCCAAGGTCAAGGTTCACTGGAGAACAGGCACAAGTACACAGAAGTAGATCTGGAAATTGGCCAAAGAGACAATATCAATGTCTCCAGACATAGTTCTAGTCGCCTCTACCCAGAAGCTCAAGATAGTTTTACAGTAGAAGAATACCACACAGAAAGTAATCAATCGTCAAACGTGTTCATGTTTGAAGACAGTTCCACCAAAGATAAGATAACAGACGCAAAACCTGACAACAAACCACAGCAACAGAAAAACAAGTCTAAAGGAAATACAATCCCAGTGACTCGTGTTGAAGAAGCGACAACAGACAGAAGTAATCAAAACAATAGCACAACAGAAAGCTCTGACAAACGCTACAAGCGAGATAAAAGTAAGACGAAATCAACAATCCAGGCCAGCTCTAATCCAGGATCTACTGCAATACCTGACCTCGTAAAGACCTACCAAGACGCTAATACACGTCTCAGGACATACATCCTAAATCAACATAACAGCATTTACCGTTTAGTTCCCTATAACATCAACAACAAATGTCCGGCAAATACTTCGGGGATTTCCCTCAAATTCACTCCTTTTAGAATCCTGTCTGTGGACGAGGTCCAGCAGTCCATATCCATCTCCTGCTACATGAGTGTCAGGTGGTACGACAACTCCTTCAGTTGGGACCCACCGGAGTTCGGCAACATCAACTGTCACTTTAATCAAAAGTACCAGATTTTGGACCCCAACTATCGTTCTCCCGACCTCCACGGGCCATGGTTTGTATCTGGACACGACAGACTACCTGCAGATCACCCCCAAACTGTCACCTCGCGGGGTGACTTTCATCATGAAATTTCCTTTCCAGTTCACTGTCCAGTGTGACCTTGACATGTTTAGATATCCATTTGACCAACAGAAGTGCGTAATCATCTTCAGAGAACTAAACCAAAACCCCTTGCTCCCTTTAAAATCGAAGGAAGCTGATTTTGAAATGGCCAAGTCTCTGCACACGAGCGGCGAGTGGGAAATCTTAGAATGGCAGAACTTAGACAGCGTCGAGGGCGAACCGTTCACATTACGATGGAGAATTACTTTAAGGCGCCAAAGTAAATTTTTCGTGGCCAATCTTCTGATCCCGCTCGTTCAGACGTCCTTGATGACCCTACTCGTATTTTGGATTCCTGCTGAAAGCGGAGAAAAGATGTCCTTTGTGGTATCCATGTTCGTGTCCACTTCAGTGTTTCTCTTTACCATTAACGATGAAATGCCCAGAAGCATACGACAATTGCCAACCATCAACGTGGTTGTTGTGGCTGTCACTAGTGAGATTATTCTGGTAGCTATGGCCTCCCTGTATGTATTGCGACGCTACAAATATTTGCAGAAAGTCAAGAATGCCAACCCGTCTTTGAAATTTGCAACAGAATTGGGTCACATGCCAAGGGATTCAAAAGAAGTACATGCCAACCTGTTCGGCCATCAAAACCCCAACCATTTAACACATAAGCAGTCTACAATCGAATACGTAAAGAGCCAGTATCAGCCTCCGGAAGCCCTTGCTAACAACTACGGTATCGGAAACAACTCATTAGCTGCACGGATCGACAAGTCTGATAATTCAGCCAAAATGAGTTTCAGATTTGGTTTCTCGGACAATGACAAGAATCGTGTGAAGGTCTGGGGCGATGGCTTATATAGCCACGAAACTCTGGACTCGATCTTCTTTTATGTTTTTGTGCTCGTCAATGTGATCGGTGGGATCTTTGCTTATCTCAGTTGGTTCTGACACAGTTGTCACATCAACTTTGCTTGCTGTCACTAGTATATTACGCGATAGGAAATCAAGTTACAAATGCTATTTTTATTTTTAATATGTAAGATCGTGGCAGCAACAGAGATGTGGTTCCTGAGACTATTGTTGCTAATTCCTTGGACTGCCAGAGTCATCATCATCATCATCATCATCATGTTCCATGCCGGTAAGCGTGGGCGGTCATGTTTCGAAATCTCACACGATCACCAGAGTCGTGAATCAGCTCAGTGTTCTTGTCTCGACCATGCCACGTGGTCAAACCATCTAGGTATTTACTTCTCTGTCTTCTCCTTGTTCTCTCCCCCTCGATCTTACCAGTTGTCACCAAGTTCTCCAATTAATTTCTTCTCAAAACGTGATCAAAGTTCAATATACCATACGAAAAGAAAAGAAAAAGTACTTTAAGAACTTAGTAATGGATAAAACAAATAGTAAGGATATATGGAAGGCAATTAACACCTTGACAAACAAGTATAACTTCTCAAATTAATTACCATCAAATCCTATTTCATGCGACCAATTCAGTAACTTTTTTCAGAATGACATAGATCAGTTGAAGGCTACAATACCAAATTCTCCTTGCAACTTATCTTTACTGTCATCGTTTTGCGATGCCCCCCAGATATCCTTTCTGACATACAGTTAATGACAGTCACTGAAGTATTCACTTACCTCAGTAACCTAAAAAACACAAACTCATCTGGGTTAGATGGAATCAGGGAGTGGTCTCGAGGTATGGTGTCCGCCTCGAGTACTGGAGGTCCCGGGTTCAGGCCCCGGTGAGGACCGGGATGTATTTAAAAAATCCACCTGGACTTCCAGTAATAAAATTTTCCCTGGTCTCTGGGTAGTGAGATCGGACGCCCGTGTGTATTGTTGCGCACGTAAAAAATCCCTTGGCAGTTGGAAATCGAAAAAGAGTAGTCTAACGGCGCTGCCCGGGCAACATTTCGAGTTAAAAATCTACCCAAAGTATTTCAGGATCCTCGCCGGTGCTACGGAGTTCGTGCATTGAACTAAGTTTCTCCAGACTCAGGTTTGAGTTAGGAGGAAAACGAAGCACTTATGGGTTAACCGTGTGCCGTGATGTTGATCCAACGACTAAACTAAACTAAACTAAGCAGTCGGATTCTCCACTGTGCTGCGCCAGTGATCTGTGTATCACTAACCTATGTATATAATCAGTGTCTCACCAAAGGTCACTTTCCATCAGCTCTCAAAATCGCTTAAGTGTATCCTCTCCTTAAATCTGGTTCATTGGACAATGGTCTCCCGAACAATTATAGACCCACTTCTTTACTATCATCACTATCTAAACCACTAGAAAAACACATCCATATGGTAACATTACAGTATTTAGATCCCAACAAGCTTATAGTTGACAATCAATCAGGATTTCGACCAAAATATTCTTGCCATACGGCCCTAACAAACATGATAGAAAATTGGCACCAGAATATAAATAACAACAATCTATGTGGAGCTGAGTTTATCGATTTCAGAAAAGCATTTGATATGATAGACCATGCCATTTTAATTAAAAAACTAGAGACAATGAAAATTGGCCCTAATGTTGTGACGCTAATAACATCTTTTCTGTCAAACAGAAATCAAGTAGTATCATACAATAAATCTCTGTCCCAAACCACTACCTTCAATACTGGAGTACCGCAAGGCTCTATTCTTGGCCCTCTATTAGTTACCGTATATATTAATGATCTACCTTTGCATCTTTTGTCGTCGTGCGATCTATTTGCAGACGACTGTACAGTGTATACAAATGCTGAAAGCAGTAATTTGCTGGAGTCGTCTTTGCAACAAGAATTAAATAATGTAGTTAGGTGGAGCTATGCGAACCGTATGCAAATTAACAACACTAAAACAAAATCTATGTTATTAACAACCAGACAAAGACTTCAGACTCTAAATCCACACAGAACACTTCAACTTCACATCGATAACATGCCAGTAGAAAGTGTAATTGAGCACAAAACATTAGGCCTCATCATTGATAGAAACCTAACCTGTAATCCTCACGTTCAAGCGCTCACTAAACAAACGCGAAAAAAGTCTACCAACTCGCCAAAATTAAAAATTTCATTGATGAGGACACAAGGAAAATATTCTATACGTCTCACATACAGACACATTTTGACTACTGCTCTACAATCTGGGACGGTTGTTCCAATTCAAGCACAACGCGACTTTACTCACTCCAGAAACGAGCCATGGGTTTAATTTATAGCAAACATTTAACTTACACTCCTAGCCTGCATAAACACCTTCAGTTACTGCCACTCCGCAAACGTCTGCTTTTCAATAAGGCCAAACTAATTCACAAAATCCTACATCGGAATGCCCCAAATTACCTTTGGCCACTGTTTGAATATAATGCTAGCCACAGTAAACGATTAAATATATTACACGTTCCGAAGCCTAGGATAGACTTATACAAAACAAGCTTAACGTACTCTGCAGCTCAGCTGTGGAGCAATCTTCCACATGAAATAAAAGACATCACCAATCCCTACACATATAATCGCAAATCATTTTAACACTATCTCAGTACGGATTACCTTCCCCCTTAATAATTGAAGTAATAATAATAATAATACCCTAGTATAACAGCCAGTCCCCTTTTGGTAGGCCAGTATATTCCACATAGCTAATAACAAGTGCCACACCAGTTATTACTATTACTGAGTCGTGTAGTATTGATTTTTAATTTTTCCACATGCCTTTATTATACATATCTTTTATATTGTTGTTGTTTTCAGTTAGCCTTGAATGATGTGTGAATGGTATAATGTATGAAAGAGAGTGATAAAAGGACAGAATGTTAGACGGGCCTGCGTGCCCAAATCTTAACCCTTTCAAAATAAAGTTTTGTTTTTGTTGTTGTTGTTGTTGTTGTTGTTGCCAAACAATGCATGTGTGTTTATTTATGTTTTCCAATGCGTACTCTAGTCCCCCCCCCCTTCTTTCTTCTACTTCTATGAGAGCCAATCAATACTTCTGCTGCTGTAGAACAGATCCGTCTGTATAGATAAGTGATCTCTCTCTCTCTCTCTCTCTCTCTCTCTCTCTCTCTCTCTCTCTCTCTCTCTCTCTCTCTCTCTCTCTCTCTCTCTCTTCTCTCTCTCTTCATGCCCTACTGTAGTCCAAGCGATGACACTTCTGCGAAGGTTCCCGGATCTTTTCTTAGGACGTGGGCAATATAATTGCAGTATTCTAGTTACATCTGGAGTAGAGGTCGACAGAGTCAATGAGGGACAGAAGGAATAGCAGTCTATGGGCATCTCCATATATAGGGGTCGACCGTGTCAATGAGGGACAGAAGGAATAGCAGTCTATGGGCATCTCCATATATAGGGGTCGACCGTGTCAATGAGGGACAGAAGGAATAGCAGTCTATGGGCATCTCCATATGTAGGGGTCGACCGTGTCAATGATTGACAGAGGGAATAACAGAGTTTATTAGCATCTCCATATATAGGGGTCGACCGTGTCAATGATGGACAGAGGGAATAACAGAGTCTATGAGCATCTCCATATATAGGGGTCGACCGTGTCAATGATGGACAGAGGGAATAGCAGCGTTTATGGGCATCTCCATATATAGGGGTCGACCGTGTCAATGAGGGACAGAAGGAATAACAGAGTCTATGAGCATCTCCATATATAGGGGTCGACCGTGTCAATGATGGACAGAGGGAATAGCAGAGTCTATGAGCATCTCCATATGTAGGGGTCGACCGTGTCAACGAGGGACAGAAGGAATAACAGAGTCTATGAGCATCTCCATATATAGGGGTCGACCGTGTCAATGAGGGACAGAGGGAATAACAGTCTATGGGCATCTCCATATATAGGGGTCGACCGTGTCAATGAGGGACAGAGGGAATAACCGAGTCTATGGGCATCTCCATATATAGGGGTCGACCGTGCCAAAGAGGGACAGAGGGAATAACAAAGTCTATGAGCTTCTCAATACATAAAGCCCATAAACAGGCACTTTCCCGCTGTTTATACTTCACCTCGACACCGGAAGATAAAGAGGAAGAAGGTGAGATGAGATGATAAATTTTAATATCGTTGCTCCTGACAATCAATTATTTGTTCATAAGCAATAATTCATAATATGTACATCATCATCATCATCATGAGCCATGCGCCATACAGATGAGCGTGAGCAGTCATTGCTCGCCATCTCACACAATCACAAATCTCTGATGAGGTCTATGTTCTTGTCACGACCATGTGACCAAACTATCCAGGTACATATCTCTCTGTCTTCCCAGTACCCTTTTCCGATCAAATTTGCCAGTTGTCACAAAGTTTTAACATTTATTTCTCCTCACAATGTGCTAACAATGGTTCACTGTCAACGTCTAATTTCTACTGCTTTCATTTGTTTCTTGTAGGACTTTCATATTCATTTATTTTTATATCCGTCCATGGTATTCTTTGCATTTTCTTCGGAAACCACATTTCCACTGCCATTAGATGTTTCTCCGCTTGTCTATTATTCACGTTCCGCGTGATTTTCTAGACAGCGCTTCACAACTTTTTGTCAGAGCAATTGACGGCTTTTCATTGGTGTGTTTCCCATAAGAGGTTACAGGTGCATTTCGTAATGCAGCACACTGCGATCCACAGACAGACAGACAGACAGACAGACAGACAGACAGACAGACAGACATACAGACAGGCAGGCAGGCAGGCAGGCAGGCAGGCAGGCAGACAGACAGACAGACAGACAGACAACTACCAGCAGATATCAACACCTGATCAAGTGTTATTCACCGAATGCCGGAATGCCACTGTCATTGATTCACGGGGCGGTATTGCGTCGATAAATCAATGTCGGCCGGTTGTCTTTGTTCTTTAATAGTTTCTTAAACCTATTAAATGCACTTTCAGAGCCGGTCCCTGATTACCTGACTGCTTTCCAATAGCCGTTAGGAAGCTTTGATGCCGGTTCTGTCAATGGTTAGGACTTGTTCCTGTCGGTTCTGCGAGCTCACCTGTCGTCCTGTCGACGTATAGGACACCCTCCTGTGGTTCTGTTGTTGCATAGGACACTATCATGTGGTCCTATCCTGTCAGCGTAAAGGACACTTTCCTGTTGTCTTATTAGATTATAGGACAGACTTCTGTGATCCATTTAGCATATAGGACTCTCCAATCGTCCCGCACTCTCAGCGTGACCTTGTTCTCTCAGGGTTTAGGACTATCTTGTGGACCTATTAGCATATAGGACTCCCCTTTGGTAATGTCCTATCAGCGTATAGCACTCTCCTATGGTATTGTCCTCTCAGCGTATAGGACTCTCCTTCGGTAATGTCCTTTCAGCGTATAGGACTCTCCTATGGTAATGTCCTTTCAGCGGATAGGACTCTCCAGTGGCCCTGTCCTCTCAACGTACAGGACTCTCCTGTGGTCCTGTCGGCGTTTAGGACACTCTCCTATGGTCCTCTCAGTGTATAGGACACACTCTTGTGGTTCTGTTAATTATTTTGTAGGGTTAGGACACCCACGTGACTACGTCCGTCGCCACTTAAAGTATACTATAAATATTCCTCTGTGAGTAGATTGTCTAATTTTAGACATGTGTCAGGAAGGACAGTGCATTATGCAGTTGTTCTCGTTAATTTCGCGGCTTTAAAAAAAAACAACTTAAAAGCCGACAGGGTCGAGTTCATTGCACCGGGTTTTAATCCCATATGGCTCGGTCTCTTTCCGCAGCGCGGAAAGCGTCGCACAAAGCACGAACTCCATAGCTCTAGCGACGACCCACAGGAGTCTCCGAAACATTTCATTCGTGAACCGAAGGAATGGAACCCACAACCTTCGGAGCCTAAGCCAAACGGCTTGACCACTTCGCCACGGAGGATCCTGGTGGAGCTACAGGGTATTAAGTTTTTTTTTTATATTATTACATTTTGTAATGTCATGTCTTTCTTTAGATCTGTTTGCATCGTTTCTGATGAAGATTGGTATAATCGCAACGACGTTTATTGTGTCCAAGTATACTTATCTGTATTTTATTATTCTTTTAATGTGTCAGCAACTTGCTTGCGACAGGTCTTTCAGGACTCCCCTACTTTTGCACCGCACGAAATAACAACTCGTGTCATTTGCAAAAGGAATGCAATTTATTGAGAGTTGGTCATTCATAAGCTCTGCGAGCGGCATGCTTCATTGACATTAAACAACATGGATGTAATGAAGTGGTGAGAAATGATACTAGTAACCACAATCTAAATCTAAAGCCTAATATTAACTATTGCCTAGAAACTTATAGCATTTGTCAAGAACACGTCTACTCTCTAATCGTCTCCAGTCTGGTCTGTCCACGCTTCACATTGCGTGGTCAAGCACGGACGCTGTATCCTCCGTGCATTAGCGAGTCTTGCGTGCATAGCGTCCTCAGCACGCTGGCTCGTGAACTTGAGTAACCGGGTACTCCACGGTTACTCGTAAGGCCAAGCTTCTCAATGGCTTGGGGAAGCACTCGCTCAACTGTCCTTAGTGCTCCCTTGGTTGACACAAATGTGTCCCCTTGTGAAGCTATTTATAGCGCTGGTGTCTCTCCTGTCTAGTGTCTCCCTACTAGACTTGTCTTACCTCTTATTAACTCTCTAAATACTTATTGGAGATTCTGACAATCCTGGTGGAGCTACAGGGTAGTAAGTTTTTTTTAAATATTATTACATTTTGTAATGTCATGTCTTTCTTTAGATCTGTTTGCATTGTTTCTGATGAAGATTGGTATAATCGCAACGACGTTTATTGTGTCCAAGTATACTTATCTGTATTTTATTATTCTTTTAATGTGTGTGTTTTTGTTTGTTGTTTATATCTTCCCTGTGATTTACGTTCGCCATAGTGGGTCACGTTGTAAGGTATGTACTCAGTGTTTGCATTTGATATATCTCACTTTGTCGCAGGCGTTAAACATATCAGTCTATTTTTATTTCTTAAATACACAAAACACAACAAATAAACACAGGGACGACACTGGTGAAAGCTTGTCGCAGCAATTTCCTGTGTTTTCCGTAACTGTTCTGTAAATCTGCATTACTTCCTATTATTGTATATTGTTCGCACTTATCCGTGAAGATTATGCTACTCTCTGGTATCAGAGAGTGGAGGTACTGTAAGGTACTCTAGACTTTTCTTTTTTGAACATTCTAACAGTAGCAGGCGCGCATACATACACACACGCACACGCGCGCGGGCATACACACACGCGCATGCTCACACGCTGCCTCGATAGACATTCCTCGTGTGGGGGACATGCCTCTTGTGCGCGGACATGTTTCGTGTGGGGTGACATGTCTCGTGTGGGGTGACATGTCTCGTGTGGGGTGACATGTCCCTTGTGGGGGAACATGCCTCGTGTAAGGGGGGGGGGGAGGACATGCCTCGTGTGGAGGGACAAGTCTCGTGTGGGGGGACATGCCTCGTGTGGGGGGACATGTCTCGTGCGGGGGGACATGTCTCGTGCGAGGTGACATATCTCGTGTGGGGGGGGGGGGACATGCCTCGTGTGGGGTGGTGACATGTCTCGTGTGGGGGAGCATGCCTCGTGTGGGGGGACATTCCTCGCGTGGGGTGACATGTCTCGTGTGGGGGGACATGTCAAGGTCTCACATCCGAGGTTGCGGCGCGTTGTCTGTACCAACGCCAGACAACATAACAACACGCAACCCTGAGTAATGTTAAACACGGCAGAGAGAACGCGGCGTCGTTACCGACGCCCGGATAGGTAGCCACGCACAGCAATTGAGTTCACCCCGTGAACCGTGCAGGGGACACCAGCTGACGCGAGCGTGTAAGCGTGTAAGACGCCAGAACTGGCAGACGGGCTTAGATCGTTGAACGGACAGGTCGCAAGGGAATGCGAGTTGAGTTTGAATCTGCCTTGAGAGCGAGCCTGTATGACAGTGGGAGACTGGTTCGAACGCTTGTATAGTTTAACTGTAAGTGAGATGTTTATTGCTTGCATGTATTATTATGTATTGTAGTGATCTTGTTCATGTTGAAATGATTGCTATAGATTGTCAGTGCGCGATGTTTGTGCGATAATGAATGCAGCGCGTCAATAAAGCGTGTGAATAATACTTTCGGATATTCACTTCGTGTGATTTGATAGTTTGATATTACTTCACACTTGCCAGAAAACGAGCTACTTGTCTTGTGTTATGCAAGACTCTGACAGGGGACATGCTTCGTGTGGGGGGACATGCTTCGTGTGTGGGGAAATGTCTCGTGTGGGGGGGATATGTCTCGTGTGGGGGGGGGGGACATGTCTCGTGTGGGAGGGGGCATGTCTCGTGTGGGGGGCGCATGTTTCGTGTGGGGTGACATGTCTCGTGTGGGGTGACATTCCTCGTGTGGGGTGACATTCCTCGTGTGGGGTGACATGCCTCGCGTGAGGGAACAAACCCCGGACGCCAACGATCACGGCCGTGTTTTTTTAACATTTATATTTGCGTTCTCTCGCTTTTGAACTCAAGCGTAGTCCATACACGTGCTACTACTTCTCGTACTGATCTAATATTTGTGCGTGTGGTGTTAGCTTTCCCTATTACCAGTGTCCCTCGCCAACAGGAGAGCCTACACCGACTTCAAAGATAATTATAAATTACGTCCCCAAGTCAAGGTCGAGAAGTCAACATATTAGTCCAAATGTCCGGTGTAGGGGTTGAACCCGCTACCCCGGCATCAGGACATCGGATGTTTAACTGAATACATCCATGAGATGATTAATCGTCTTAAGTTACTTCTCAGATCTGTCAGGGACTTATATATCACTGAAATGTTGTTGTGTTATATTACTACCAACAGAGGTTCTAGAAAAAATGGAAATGAAAAGAGTATTGATGAAAGAAATTAAAGAGGCAAGTGAAATATTTCGGCCACTTTAAAAGACATAACACTTATAAAACCCATACTGGAGGGTAAGGTTGAAGGCAAGCGAGTAAGACGTATACAACGATACAAGTGGGAAGGTAACATTAAGAGATGGACGAACATCAATCTGATAGAATATACAGTCAAGGCGAGAGACAAACAGTGTTGGAGATCCAATGCAGCCAACCCTTACTGTGGAGATGGCCCCTGGTTGATGATGAAATCAACACACATGTCTGTTAACATAAAAGCAATTTTTACATCATAACTGTGACACGCCTCTACTTCCCACTTTCACAATTCATTTTAGTTTGGTCCAAATCTACTTTTTTGTTTAGACTGGATCTGTTTAGAACGACCACTCTTGCCCATTCATTCATGCTGATGATGTTCTGTGTCACTACCCTTCACACACGCAGAAGCTAGGTAGGAACTGTAACCAAAGTAAACACCAGGTGTCTTCGTGACCTCTCCAGCCTTCACCTTAACCCAAAGAATCGCGTGCCAGGCTGCACTGTTTATAAACATGTCGAGTTTATTTTCAGGGCCCGAATACTCATAAATTCCTGCGCCAACAGTAGAAAAGCGTAGTTATACAGTCACGGTAATGGCGGCGGCACTTGTCTCTTCATGTCTGGCAACGTAGCGGCAAGAAACGGACATAAACATGGCAAGACTTTTATACGGCGGCGGTCTGAGAGGTTTTATGTACACAAGAAAATATAATGGGGGCACTCAACTCCTCCTCTTATTCATCCTCCTCCACGCTTCTACTTCTACTTCTTCTTCTTCTTCTTCTTCTTCTTCTTCTTCTTCTTCTTCTTCTTCTTCTTCTTCTTCTTCTTCTTCTTCTTCTTATTCATCCTCCTCCACGCTTCTACTTCTACTTCTTCTTCTTCTTCTTCTTCTTCTTCTTCTTCTTCTTCTTCTATCATTTTACATCAATGAAATCATGTTATGTCCTCCTATCATGTACTGTCTCCTCCATCTCTTTCCATCCCCAGCCCCCCACAATAACTCATCTCTAACTCTAATTCACTTCTATGTATGTTTTTACGTCACCCTCTCTTTCTATGGCTCTGTAAGTTCCAGAAGACAACTTATTGTGTGTACGTTCCAGGCCAACGACTCTCTTTGTTGACAGGAATGGGTACAGTTCTCCCCTCAAGCTGCACATTGATGATTCTCAATGTACCAGTTCTGTTCTGTGTAGGTACCAGTTAACTAACTTGTGTAGTATAGTATTAATTACTTGAGACGTTCGCCATGTTCCTGATAGAATACATCAATAGTTATTTGCTTTCTTGTCGCAGTGGGCGAAACTGATCGTCCCAGACAGGAAATAATACAATG
>JACEFZ010002870.1:407500-477500 GCA_014155875.1 Cepaea nemoralis
TGAACAGTCTGTCACAGAAATCACGCCGTTTTGAAATGTCCTACTCCACTCATTCACTTGCTGAACTGGCAGGCATGCACCGCCATATTGGACCTTCATTCGCCGATAAATGTATATAGATTTCACACCTTCACTGATGAAAAAAACGGGTAACAGAACGCTGCTCCTCTCTCATGCATGTCAACAGTGGAGCGGCCATCTTTAAACTGTCCTTATGGCGTCATCGTGATCATCTGCATCGTGTTGTCACGTGCTGAACACTCTTGATATCCTTAACAACAATATTGACAGGCTACAAGACAATGGCTTGGTTAAAATTTATATCACACTTTTCAGGTTTTCATTTGAAGACCCCTTGTATCATTATTACTTCTCGTGATATACTTACAACCGCTCAGCAAATAATTGAAAATTGTTGTTATTTTACTTAACGTATGTGAACGTCTGTGTGTATGTGATCTTTACTATAAACCTGCGTTATTATTGTCTACAATTGTCTATTACTAAATAAGTTCATAATAAAGCATAAACCTACCAGAACTGTGTGAAATAATTAGTCCGCCTTGTTTCTCCCCAGGTAGAAATCACAAGTGTTTACACACACACACATCGGAGCGACAGTAACTCAGTAAACAGACTCGCTCCTTGAACAAACCGCCAGCACACGACGACTTTCACAACATTCCTTTCAGCGTGCAATTGATTCTAACTAGTTAGCACAGCCTTGATAAGAAAGGTAGCGACTTATGACACAGTTTTCGGACGGTCTCTTTAAGGACAATTGTAAAGGTGACGCAAATTGGGGCACCACGTTATTATTAGTTTATTGCTTAACTTCAGGTGCAAGAAGCTTCGTATTAATTTGTTCATAATATGTGCAAATATTGTTGCCTTGTACTAATCTACCTGAGCGGTTCTCAACCGACTGTATCACACACACTACATCGTGTATGAGTTGACTTATTTCTGAATGTGTAAGAACTTTATTAAGAACACATAGTTCCTATTCATAAACAGTATTTCCTCGTCTAAACTTGGTGAAAGCTTGGTAGTGTCAAAGTCTTGTTTGTAGTTTCTCTTCTAAGTTCGAGTGGAGACACCTTGCTATTGTATTTAGTCTTTCTTCTTCTAATTTAGAGTGTATAGCAGTCTTCTTGTACTGTTTAGTAATTTTTCTTCTAATTTAGAGTGTACAGCAATCTTAATGCATTAATTAAAGTCTTTCTTCTTCTAATTTTTTTTCTTCATATCCTTTACAGGACATTGTAGTCAACACTAGCATTTTTCAGCATGCTGTTGATGTCTTGCCAAGTTTTACGTTCACTAGTTTGCCAATGCTTTCTGAACGGCCGGCTCAGATACTTCCGTATGTAACCAACGCGACGCGATCCGCTGCCGAATCTCGCGCAGCTGTGTTTCGTACGAAAGTATACGGGATTACGAACAACGTCCTTAACCCCTGAGCCAGGGAGACCGGCTTCTTCTAATTGGTGGTAGATTATTTATGGACATTTGGGAGGTGGTCGTGCGCCTGTGGGGCCAGATGGAGAAGGTGGAGGAACAGATTGAGAATCCATATGTGGAAGGATGAGATTGCGGGGGATCGGCAGGGGTTCTGGTAGAATCTCAAAACTGAGAGGGAAGACCAGGAG
The DNA here is from genome assembly GCA_014155875.1 of Cepaea nemoralis. Classification (NCBI taxonomy): domain Eukaryota; kingdom Metazoa; phylum Mollusca; class Gastropoda; order Stylommatophora; family Helicidae; genus Cepaea; species Cepaea nemoralis. The sequence continues at coordinate 409,153 of JACEFZ010002870.1, forward strand.
AATTTGCAATCAGATAGCGGTAGGAATGATTAGTAGTATGACTCTTCGCTGGCTGTTGAACGAGGGGACAGAGCGCGTATGAGAATGTCCTGAGTGCAGTGATGTCAGCTCTTATCTCAACTCAACTCTTTTTCTAATTTAGAGTGTACCTCAATCTTACTGTATTATTTAGTAATTCTTCTTCTAATTTAGAGTGTACGTCAATATTACTGTATTATTTAGTCTTTCTTCTTCTAGTTTGTCTCTTCTAATATAAAGTATACAGTCATGTTTAGTCCTTCTTATGCTAATTTAGAGCGTAACAATTACCTCACTGTTTTGTATAGCCTTTCTTCTTCTAATTTAGACACTGGCGCCTTGCCGTCTTAACAGACAATAGTGTGTCACATTGTGCTTCCAAAAAGGAACAATAACCTTAACCCATGACGGTTATGACCAGCGATGGATCCGATCCCTCTATCGGCCTGTCTAGTTTACCCCAGAGGAAATTTAACAACAATACATCTGGAACAAGACTAGCTGGAGAAGCTGATGGAACACCCACTCAACAACACACAAATACACACAGCCACGCACACACAGTAACTTACGTTTACTGGGAAAATCCTTGGCAAGAGAGACAGATAATGTGTGTGCACAGTGTTAAGAGCTGGGTAAGAAACAATAATATAAACAGTTTTAACTACATTAACTGGTTAAGAATCGTGGGATGATTGATTGTCTTAATTAAGCGACTTCCCGTATCTGTCATGGGATTATATACAGTAGTTCTCCCCATACAATCCCCTTTAATTGTGTATATAATACAACTTGTCTGCTACCATATGAACAACTGTTAAGTCATGCAGCCATCCATGTTTGTTTGGTCCAAACCTACTTTTTGTTTGGTCCAAGCCTATGTTTAGTTTGGGTCAAATCTACTTTTTATTTTGTCCAAACCTACTTTTTTTTTTTTTTTTTGACGCTGAATCTGTTAACATGTCAGATGACTGAGAGATATGGAGAGACAAGATCATCAGTGTGTTTCACACCGGCCACCTTGAAAATAATACAAATAAAGAGAGCTATCCGTACAGTCAACATTTTTTGGACATGTTATGAGAAGAAATGGATTGGAGAACTTGGTGGTAACTACCTGGATGGCTTGACCACATGGCATAGTCGAGACAGGAGCACGAAGCTGATTCACGACTCTGGTGATCGAGTGAAATGGCGAGTCATGACCGCCCACGCTTTCCGGCATGGCACTTGATTGATTGATTGATTGATTGATTGATTGATTGATCCGTGCAAAGTCCTTCAGTACCTACCTACCTGCCTGTCTATCTACCTACCTATCTACCTACCTACCTATCTACCTACCTACCTACCTACCTATCTATCTATCTATCTACCTACCTATCTATCTACCTATCTACCTACCTATCTATCTACCTACATACCTCCCTATCTATCTACCTACCTATCTACCTACCTATCTACCTACATACCTATCTACCTATCTACCTATCTAGCTATTTATCTACCTACCTATCTACCTGTCTACCTACCTACCTACCTATCTACCTACCTATCTATCTACCTATCTATCTACCTACCTACCTATCTATCTACCTACCTATCTACCTACCTACCTATCTACCTACCTATCTACCTACCTACCTATCTACCTACCTACCTATCTACTTACCTACCTACCTATCTACCTACCTACCTATCTACCTACCTACCTATCTACTTACCTATCTATCTACCCTACCTATCTACCTACCTAGCTATCTATCTACCTACCTACCTATCTATCTACCTACCTATCTACCTACCTACCTACCTATCTAATACTTGTATATCAACCTTCCTACCTACCTGAAACTTGCATACCTATTTTCCTACCTATCAACCTACCTGTCTGCCTACTTACGTACTACCTTCCAACCTACCTACCTACCTGCCTATCTACCTACCTACCTACCTACCTGCCTGCCTGTCTGTCTGCCTACCTACCTACCTATCTAATACTTGCATACCTATCTTCCTACCTACCCATCTACCTGCCTGTCTACTTACGTACGTACCTGCCTGCCTGCCTACATACCTACCTACTATTGAACTGAGACTAGAACTGATGTCAAAACACCCGGGGCATTCCCATACGTGCTCCGTCCCCAACGTCAACAACCAGCGAAGAGCCCCAATACTAATGGGGTACCTGTCTGTCATTACAGCCAATATAGTACCTTGCGGTGTATGGCAGGGGGGACTTGAGCCTGATGAATTAAGGCCACCTGGCTAGTGCAGTCGCCGCGAACTGTGCAAATTAGAGTTCTCTTTTTGCCCCCGACAGAAAATAATCCACACCTTACCGAGGATTCGAACCCGGGTCTCCCGAAGGAGAATCCGGTATTCTAGCCATTCGGTCAGCCGGCACCAGTCTGATTATGTCTAATTTGGCCTTTCCTCGGAGTACTGAGTGTCTGCCAGAACCTCTGGTCACTCCCCACCTCACCTACTTACTATCTACACACCTACCTACTTAGCTACCCGGATACCTACCTACCCAGAAACCTATCTACCTCCCGACGTATGTGCCTACCGAGCGACCGATTGCCTACCCAACTGCCATCGAAACACCGATTCAAGGATGACCCCCCCCCCCCCTCCCCACTTCCAAAGACGTGTACCTCACAAACGGCTCTTTCCTGTGACTGGAGAGGGGAAGCAAATCTATTCAATACAGTCCCAAGGGCAGTGGTAATACGGTACCCCAACCCCCTCATGTATCGAAACTATAACTGTTGCTATCCCACTGTACAAAAGACTGGTGAAAATAAGAGTAATTGGGTCACAATGGCAATGACGTCAATGCAGATAACCGTTGTTGCACAGAGCCAGAGGGTTGGCAGGGAGATGGGTGGGCGGGGGCTAAACATGATTTTACGGATACATTTGTGGTCAAAGTTCACGTCCCCATTTTATGTATGATCATGGTTGTCAAAGTAGGCGAGTTGGTGTAACGACTAATTAGTTAGTTAGTTGTCTGTTGGGGTATCATTCTTGCTCTCCGGACAAGTCCATAGGTGCTCAGATCCTGCCCCTCCCCCACCTCATATGCATCAGCTTCCGGTGGCTAAGTGTCATTTCTGTGTTGGTTGGCGGCTAATAGTGTCATTTCTGTGTTGGTTGACGAGGTCCCTCATACCCCCGATATACCTCTCTCGTGTCTGGTCGTGCCAGTTCTTACGCTCCGTCTTTTCATCTGAGTTAAGTTGTGCTGAGTTGAGTTGAGCTAGAACCGACATCACTGCACTCAGAAATTCCCATACGTGCTCCGTCCCCTTTTCAACAGCCAGCGAAGAGTCACACTACAATTCGTTCCCACCGCTATTTGATTGAAAGTTCCCCTGGTCTTCTCTCTCAGTTTTGAGATTCTACCAGACCTTTGTCCCCAGCAATCCCATCCTTTCCACATACGGGTTCTCAATCTTTTCCTCCACCTTCTCCATCTGGTCCCACAGGCGCACGACCACCTCTCCCTTGTCCATAGGTAATCTACCACCAAGCGATGCGTTCCCTGCCAGCCTATCAGCCTGTTCGACCCCCCCCCCCGCCCCCCGCCCCGCATTCCCACATGGTCAGGGCAAAACAATCAATGCAGTTCTCACAATATGTGACCTCTGAAGCGAGGTGAGCCATTCCACACGAAACATTCCTTTCTCCACATTACTAAGCATGCTCCTTGAGTCCGTGATGAAGACAATGTGTGCTGCAGTGGTCTCCTCTAATTAACGGAATGCCTCTGTGACTGCCTCCACCTCCATTCTCATGCTGGAGGTCGTAGCCTCATATGCCAGACTCTCCTTTCCCACGAATCGCCCATTAGCCTTCGCAATGACACCCCAACCACCCCGTCAGTTTCTCACTGCTGACCCATCAGTATAGATCACTATGTCACCTTGATGTGCATTACTCTGGATCAGTTATTGCACCATAAAACTCAGTACGGCCCGCTGCCCATTATCTGCACTCACGACCCAGTGTTAGATTACATCGCTCCCGACATCTCTATAAGAGCATTAATAACATCAGCACCGTCCATAGGGTGGCCATCTGCAGGGGTTAGGAACCAGCAAGTTTATCAGTTCGTTCATTTCCCACAACCCCCGCGTGTCTCGGAATGAAGATGCATATGTTTTAAGGGATGGGGGAGGGGTGAGGAGTGAGCTATGGACTTGTCGAGAGAGCAATGATGATACCACAACAGAACTAACGAAATAACTAGCTAACAAAACTTGTTTAGTATGTCATCACCATCATCATCATCATCATTATCCAGTGCCTAACTAACTAACTAACTAACTAACTAACCAGCCAACCAACCAACTAACTAAATAACTAACAAACCAACTAACCAACCAACCAACAAAAAAACTAATCAACTAACTAACTAACTAACTAACCAACCAACTAACTAACCAACTAACCAAATTAACTAACTAACTAACGAACCAACCAACCAACAAACCATCCAACCAACCAACTAACTAACTAACTGAAGAACTAACTAACTAACTAACTGAAGAACTAACTAACTAACTAAACTAACTAACTAATTAACTAACTACCTAACTAACTAACTAACTAACTACCTAAATAACTAACTAACTAACCGACCAACCAACCAACCAACTAACTAACTAACCAACTCATTAACTAACTAACTAACTAACTAACAACTAACCAACCAACCAACTAACTAAGTAATCAACCCGCCAACCAACTAACCAACCAATCAACCCACCAACTAACCAACTAAACAACTAACTAACTAGCTACTTAACTAACTAACTAACTACAAGCGTGTGCTGTCATGTTTTGCCATCTCACACGATCACCAGAGTCGTGGATCAGCTCAGTATTCTCATCTCGACCATACCACGTGGTCAAGCCATTCACGTATTTACTTCTCTGCGGTCCCCTTGTTCTCTTCCTCTGGATCTTGCAGTTGTCACCAATTTCTCCAATTTATTTCTTCTCATAACTGCCATTTACTGCCAATATAGTACCTTGCGGTGTGTGGCGGAGGGGGGGGGGGGGGGGGGTTTGAGCCTGAGGAATTAAGGCCGCATGGCTAGTTCAGTCCTTAATGGGTACTCTACATGATTTATAAAGCGCCACTGCCAACAGCCCAAACCAAAACCAGAAGAAACTACAGTTCCTAAACGTAAGGTATTTATCCAGCTAACCTTCCGAGGGGATGATGTAACGCAACGTCTACAGGATCGGTTCATCACAGCAGTCGGCCGAACATTTTGTGCTGCAACTCTAGTTATCAGGTACAGAATCACACTGATTCCCACCCCAGCAATAAACGAGCCTGTAGCTTTGTACGCCAAATCTAATTGTATTTATGAATTTACATGCAGGTGCGAGTCCACCTATATTAGCAGAACAGAGCGGCAGCTACACAGGAGGGTTGTTGAACACATTCCCACCTGGATTTACAAGATACTACATACAGGTGATGGTAGCCTAGGTAGGACGACACACCGGAACACCCCCGCTTCATCGATCGGGAGGCATGTGCTGGACAGAGGCCATGTGATTGAGAGAGACTGTGCCTTCCGTGTGTTGTTCAACACACAAAGTAGTCGCTTTTTTAAAGTTTGCAGAAGCCAAAATGATTAACCTACATAAGCTGGCTTTGTGCAAGCAGAAAGACATGTTAGTCGGTTTAAAATTACCGTGGTAGACAATCGACATTACTGTGGAAACATGTGTATATTTCAGTTTGAAGGATGTATCTAGTTATTTCACATTATGTTGTGTGAATTCTGCAGTATGTACCTGACGAGATGCAGCGAAATATGTCAGGCAATAAATCGTGCAATGTACGGTTAAGATTTTCTTTTTCCCCCCGACAGAAAAAAAACTCCCAAACCTTACCGAGGATTCGAACCCGGGTCTCCTGAAGGAGAATCCAGCGTTCTAGCCACTCGGCCAGACGCTCCTCATATTTTCTCATAACATGTCCAAAAAATTATGACTGCCTACGTCTAATTTCTCTAATCAGTTTAAGATTTTAATGTGTTTCTTGAAGGACTTGATCATTGGTTTTTCTTTCTGTCCGTTGTATTCATTGCAATCTCCCTCCCATCATCATCCTGTGCCTTGCCGGCTGACATAGGCGATCATGCTTCCCAAAAAATGGTGATTTCCGACGGCATAGATCACTTCGTGTGTTGACTCTCTTCCCCGCCGTGACAGAAGACTGTTCAGAATTTTCTCTCACTGTCTTCCTCTATCTCTCTTTACACAATACTTTTTCGACTGACCTGCACAGTTCGCGGCGACTGCACTAGCCAGGAGGCCTTATTTCCTCAGGCTCAAACCCCCTGCCATGATGGTATCTTCAATAAAATTATCAGGAACCTAGGAACAGAGGCCAAAGCAAAGCTGTTACAGATCTTCAATGACACCTAGACCTTAGGCAGTGTTCCACAAGCCTAGAGAGAAGCAATCATGATACCCCTCCTAAAATCATGGAAAGTTAGTTCCATTGCCTCTAGCTACAGACCAATTAGCCTCACCAGCTGTCTCTGAAAAACAATGGCGCGCATCACCAATCACAGACTGCAGTGGTACATTGAAAGTAAAAACATCATTGTTCCACAGCAGGCTGGCTTTAGGCAGTGCTACTCTGCGGAAGATCAGACAACCTTCCTCTCTCAAGAAATTGAGGATGCATTCCAAGAGAAGAAGCTGGTGCTTGCGGTATGGATAGTTAGTTAGTTAGTTAGTCTTCCCTCTTGAGCCTAAGGCGGCGCATAGGGCAGAAGTCTTATCTCTCCATGTCCGGCGGTTCGCTGCTACCTGTTGTAGATCCTGGATGTTCACTTGGCCGTTGAATGAGCCTTCTCTGATGATGGTTCTACGCAGAGTCTCTCTTGGTCTTCCCCGTTAGTCTTTCCTCTTGAGCCTAAGACGGCGCATAGGGCAGAAGTCATGGTTCTCCATGTCCGGCGGTTCGCTGCTACCTGTTGTAGATCCTGGATGTTCACTTGGCCGTTGAATGAGCCTTCTCTGATGATGGTTCTACGCAGGGTCTCTCTTGGTCTTCCCCGTTTTCTTTTCCCTACTGGTGACCATAAGAGGGCTTGGTTGGGGAGTCTTGTCTTGTCCATTCTGAGTACATGGCCGATGTAGTTCCAACGGCGTTTTCTTATAAAATTGGATACAATATCTTGCTTAGTCTCTTGTCTTATTTGCGCATTGGTTTTGAAATCTGTCCACTGGATGTTTAGAATTCTTCTAAGACATTTGTTCTCAAAATTGTCTAATTTTTTTATCTAAAAGCAACCGTTGATTTCCACTTCTCACATCCATACTTAGCACTGGAATCACACAAGGATTGAAAATTTTAAGTTTCGTATTTTGGCTGAGTGACTTTGACTTCCAGATGTTTAACAGTTTATTGAAGGCACCAGATGCCAGTGAGATTCTAGATAATATTTCTGGTGTTGAGTCTCCTGTAGATGTCATTTTGCTTCCTAGGTATGTGAAGCTGTTGACGTTTTCAAGAACATAGTTGCTTATTTTGGTGTCGTCTGAACTGTTGGTAAGATCAATAGTTTTTGTTTTTGTGGTGTTAATTTGGAGACCAATTTGTCCTGAAACATTTTGGAGATGGTTTATTTTCTCTTGGGCATCTGGGTGTGTTGAACTCAAAAGCGGCGGCAAAGTCCACTGCGGCAAAGTCCAGGTCTTCTAGCACTTTGTCAGCCCAATGGATACCCCTATTTGTGTTGTTTGTTCATTTGCGCATGACCCAATCGATAGCTATTTAATAGAGCATCGGTGACAAGACACAACCCTGTTTCACTCCCGTTTCCACTGAGAACCAGTCAGAGTTGCCTGATTCTGTTCTCACGCAGCAACGTATCTCCTTATAGAAATATTTTATGATGTTGGTATATTTGGTAGGAAAACCATAGATGTTAAGTAGATTTTTGAAAGTCGACAAAGTTGGTGATTAATTTCGACTGGAATTCTACAGATTTTTCGATGATTATTCTAAGGGTGAAAATGTGGTCCATAGATGACCTTTTTGGTCTGAAGCCAGCTTCTTGTTCTCTGAGCCTTTCATCTATAGACTTTTTCAATCTCTCAAGTAACATGCTACAAAAAAGTTTTCCTGGTACTGACAGTAGGGTGATACCACGCCAGTTATTACAATCAGACATATCACCTTTTTTTTTGGCAGTTTAAAAATTACACCATCCTTCCACTGTTGTGATGGAGATTCGTTTTGCCAGATTTAATTTACCAGCTGTAACAAACGTTGTAAGGTATTCTCATCTGCTGCTTTGAGCATTTCACCTGAGATGTCGTCTTCACCAACAGCTTTGTTGTTCTTCAATTTTTTGATGGCTGCTTTAATCTCTTCCATGGTGAATGACTCACATGAGGCATCTAGTGGGGGAATGGTGGTTACTCCATCCAGGTTGGGAACGATACATCATAACATTACATCCAAAAATTGATTCTGAAAACAGCGGGAAATGGTTTGACGGACCGTTTTTAGCCAAGTCAGAAGAAAAACACGTCGAGAATATCCAGATTGTATCTGTTCATAGCTACCACACACTACACACCTGATTTTAATGTTCCAATAACCAATTAGAGAATATCCTTGGAGTTTAACAAGTCCGAGCGAAGCGTCTAACATTTAGAGCCAGAAAACTGACTCTGGTATGGATAGATCTGAAGAAAGCCTTTGACAAAGTCTAGAAAGAAGGTCTGATGAAGAAACTGAGAAACTGCAAAGTCAATGGAAGAATGTACAAATGGGTGAAAGCATTCTTGCGCAGCAGAAGAGCCCGAGTACAGATAGACGGACTCAAGAGCAAGAAAGTATTATTGCGTCACGGTGTTCCCCAGGGCGGAGTCCTGTCCCCAACACTTTTTCTAATCTTCATCAATGATCTTGTTGCTAATCTACCCGATGGAATTAAAGCGGCAATGTACGCTGCTGACATAGTTCTATGGAGCACAAATGAACATGCATCAGTGTCCATCATATCGCTAGAAAGAGCTGTAGATACTTTTGTTGCATGGGCAAATAGATGGTGTGTCAGCATAAACACTGACAAGTGCAGCACCACTCTATTTACCCTTTCTCCGAAACAAAAGTCAGGGATCATTCAGATAAATGGAACACCCCTAAGAGAAGATAAAGAACCAACATACCTTGTAGTAACATTTGATGCCAAGTTGACACGGAGAAAAGACTTCAACAAAGCAGTAGCAAAAGCCAGAAGGAAAATAGCCATCCTGAGAAATCTAAGTGGAACCACATGGGGAGCCAATGGGAAAATACATATCAAAGTTTATCAACAGAGCATACGACCACACCTGGAATATGAGTCAACTGCGTGGTGTTCAGCATCAAAAACCACACTACAAGAGTTGGATAGGGTGCAGAATCAAGCTCTTAGAGTCACCACAGGAGGGATGAGATCAACCCCTAAAGCAGCAATGGAGAGAATGGGGAGGATACAAGCACTGAGAGAGCACAGAGATACGAAAACACTAATACAAGCAGAAAAGTTTCTCAGCTTGCCAGGCCACCCTATGAAGAACCGATTTGAAAACTTAGCTATGGAGCGATTGAAAAGAAGTAGTTTTATCCACCAGGCCAAACGACTCTTCAGAGAAACCACCGATCTGCTCACAGTTGGTATCCCCCTGAGAACTATTCCAGAGCGAACTCCATGGAAAGATGAACATAGACTATCACTACAAATCCAGACAAAAGTGAGAGGAATATTTGACAAAGAAGATATTTCGAACAGAATTTTGTGCGGACCCATCTGTGTAGACTTGGATTCAAAGGTCCTGTGAGTATTCGTCATCAAGGAAGTTGAAAGTGGTTTTTCTGTGCTGTACACTGTTCTTCTTTGTCAAATATTTGTTCGGCGTCGTCAATAAAGATTGATGGTACCCCATGTGCACCTTGTGACATAATCTGTGTCTTCTTTTTGCTAATTGTTAAACCAAATTCAGAACACGCATTGGAGAATGCAGATAGTAGACATTGCAATTCTTCCTCAGAGTGGGTCGTAACTGCAGCATCATCTGCAAAAAGCAACTCTCTGATCAGTACCCTCCTAATTTTGGTCTTGGCCTTCAATCTCTGAGCATTGTAAAGGCCGCCATCTGAGCGTGAGTGAATGTATATATCACCATCCTGATCACGAAAGGCATATTTCAGTAGAAGTGAAAAGTATATTCCAAAGAGGGTGGGAGCTAGTACACAACCTTGCTTAACTCCACTCTTGATTTCAATTTCTTCAGAAGTTGCACCATCAAACTTGATTATACCCTTCGTGCCTGTGTGGAACGATTCCACAATGGACAGAAGAGTTGGTGGGCAGCCAATCTTCTTTAGTGCTTTGAACAGACCCTCACGACTGACCAAATCAAATGCCTTTGTGAGGTCGATGAAGGCAATACACAGTGGTTGATTCTGTTCACGACATTTTTCTTGCATCTGTCGCAATGAGAATATCATATCAATGGTAGACCGGTTCTGTCGAAAGCCACACTGTGATTCGGGGTAGACTTGATCTCCTAGGACTTGAAGTCTGCGCAGAACAATTCTGGTAAATACTTTTCCAACAATACACAGAAGTGAGATACCCCTATAGTTGTTGCAGTCTCCGATCGCCCTTGTTCTTGTACAGTGTTATGATGTTTTAATCTTTGAAATCCTGTGGGACTTGTCCTTCTCGCCAGCATAGCTCTATTAGCTGGTGGATCTGTAGAGTGAGTGTGTCTTGCCCACTCCTGGTAACCTCTATTGGAATCCCATCCTTACCTGGAGCCTTGCCAGATGCAAATTCATTTATAGCACTTAACTTCTGTTATGGTGGAGAGAGAGAGAGAGAGAGAGAGAGAGAGAGAGAGAGAGAGAGAGAGAGAGAGAGAGAGAGAGAGAGAGAGAGAGAGAGAGAGAGAGGACAGTGAAAGGTAAACTCTATGGGCCGCTGAGTGAACTAAAAAAGACTGTTAGATTCATACAAGAGACAACATTGCAGTTACAGACATATTTCAAAAACATCCCCCACCCCCCCCCCCCCCCCCCTAAAAATCGACACATTGACGAGGATGGGCCTTAGGTTCATACCAGAATACGATCAGCGTTGCCAGTAGTGGGTTGTGCTCAATATTTAAATCTCAAATCCCGAAACAACCAAATAAATTAATCTGATTATTGCTCGCTGGACTTTAGGCGGCCTGGTGTGCCATGCCAGTGAGAAGACCTGATCATTCAGGGCCACATCGATTGATGGATGTCAGTCGCGGTGATCGGGCAAATCTTGAGCTACAACCTACGATGGGTGACGATGTAGTATTCTGTTGTGATAATTTGGTCGCGTCCAGCGTGTGCCGTGTGGTCTAGTGGTTACACACCCGTTTCACACGCCAGTAATCCGGGGTTTGTTTCCTGGTCCGGTCAGGGATATGCACTACTGACGAGCTCAAATGAGAGCGAAACTCGAGTCTAGTGCTTCCACATTGACGTGGATGGGCCGTAGGTGCATACCAGAATAGGATCAGCGTTGCCAGTGGTGGGTTGTGCTCAATATTTAAATCTCAAATCCCGAAACAACCATATAAATCAACTTTATTCTAAACGCGCAGTAATCTTATTTGTTTCGTCAACAGACCTGGCCAGGCGGTGACAGTTTTATAGTGGCCGGCCGGATGTTGCAGACGATGCAGAAATGGATAACGAGCAAGACCTGTCCGCGGAACAAACAGACAAACTTCTCCAGTTCCAGGTGCAGTACCAACGATTTTACACTCCAGATCGTTATATAAATCCCCCCAAATCTTGCAGTGACTTGTCACACACTTTTATTTTACACTACAGCTCGCTAACCGCGTCCTAAAGTCAGGCATCGGTAATAGGTTGTTTATTTATACTTCAGCTGATGGAGTGGTTGAGCCAACATGACCAGTGTTCTGTTTCATGTAGTACGCCGGGTTCTGTACATTTTGTGGCCTAAATATATGGCTTTCTTATATTGTGTGATATCATATGATGCGTTAGATAGTTCGTGTCCTTTACAGCACGTCGCCATTTATGCCAGCATTTGTTTGAACATGTGTGATGTTCTAGAATGTGTACATGAGTTTGCCATTGGTTTTCTTTTCGTGATTCTGAACAGCCGACGTTCACACACCATTTAAAACAATGCTTCCTGATATCTTGCATTTGATTTTGAACCCAATATGCAGAATTGTGAAATGTGATCGCTACCCCTTAGCCACAGAATGATGCATACACAACAGTTATAATATACACTTCACTGCTATCTCTCCAGCTCTAAATTAACGAAGTGATTATTCACAGATGCGGTTGTTCGTGTGACTGGTCACGTGACGTACATTAAGTTTGACTATATTATTAATTTTTATGGGACTGTTATCGTGCCCTCTGTAGTATAGTTGTAAGTATCTCCGCCTGTCATGCGGGAGACCGGGGGGTTTGATCCCCCGCCGGGAGGCAGTTTTTTTTTTCTTCATTTTTTAATAAAATTTTTAATAAAAAGTAGGGAGAGTCTATTCGCAGGGCCCTGCGAATAGACACTTTGTTTATTCGCAGGGCCGGCCCTGCGAATAGACGCTTTGTTTATTCAAAGGGCCCTACGAAGGGCCCTACAGCTACCCATCTACCTGCGTACCTACTCATCCACCTACCTGCCTAGCTACCCACATACCTGCTTACTTAACTACCTACCTGTCTACCTACCAACATATCTACCTATCTAACTATCTTTTTGTCTAACAACCCATCTACCTGCCTACTTAACCACTTTCGTGTCTTTTTTGGGATTTTTTTCTCGTGGACCTGTAGTAATACATTTCCCCTGGTCTCTGGGCAGTGAGTTCGGACGCCCATGTGTATTAATTTCGAGTTAAAAATCTACTACAGGATCCTCGCCGATGCTACAGAGTGCGTGCACTGAGCTGAGTTTCTCCAGACTCAGGTTTGAGTTAGGAGGAGAACGGAGCACTTGTGGGTTGCACCTGTGTGCCGTGATGTTGATCCATCGAATAAACAAAACTAAAACTTTCGTGTCTAACTACCCACCTACCTAACCAACTATGAATAATACAAAGAATTATCGGCGAAGCAACGGAGTACGTGCTTTGTGCTCGATACTTTTGACAATAGCCAGTGGGAAGAGAATGAAGCGGAGGAGAAGAGGTAGAGGAGAGGGGAAGGAAACGGAAGAAGAGGGCTGGAGCCAGAAGTGGTAGAAGGAAAACGGATCGTTTGGGACTCAAAAATGTGTGGGTTGGGTATTGGAATTGCCATAGTGCAAAGCAACGAGGACCAATACGATTGACTTTCATCCAATTAATTGCTGAACAATTAAAAAAAAAATGTCCGGCAAGGAAACGAACCTCGAGCTCCCGCCCATCTTGCGGGGACACTATCAACTATGCCACTGACGACACGCTTTCCAATCAACGAAAATGTATAATATAGCCGCAAACTTACGTTAAATCACGTGACCACCCGTGCCCTGCGAATAGACGCTTTGTTTATTCACAGGGCCCTACGAATAGACACTTCCTAAAAAGTATTAGACATTATGAATTAAAATATAGAACTGAGAAACTGGAAGTTTGTGAATAAAGTGTGCTCTATGGATCTGTGGAAGGTGCAGGGGGAGGGGGGGGGGCCCACAGCCTCCAGACATCGACAGAGTGATCGAGTGTCGGAATCGATGGATCCAATAGATGTCATTGTTTAATGTGAATTTTATTTGCCATATAGAAAAAGAACTTGCAAAAAACAGACAAGAAGAGAGAATAATAGAGTCTTCTGAAGCTAATCGACGGCGGTAGTAAACGTCACGTGACCAGCCGCATCTGGGAATAATGCTCAGTACTATTCACAGATGTCTGAGAATAATCTTTCCCCTAAATTAATGCATATGGAAACAAGAAGGGTATGCTCTCTTTCTGTAGTACATAATCAAGTCTGTTGTGTCTATGCTTGTCGTTGGTTATATCATGAATCAGCACATAACATGTTACATCTTTTGCCTTAAGACTGAGCATATTAAAGAAATCAACCCAGTAAATATATGGTTTACACAGTATATATATTTTTCCTCTGCAAATAACACCACACTGATGCGTACTTCATAATCAAGTTCAGTATCATTATTCTTCTCTGTGAAGTCTATCAACACCTTTGCGCAATGAAATCTGCCTTACTGAAAGTGTTAGCATTCTGCAGAGAAGCAGTAAATCCCCACTGATTAAACTCATATCGTAACTTACAAAGATACCAGGTCAGGTGAATAGTGATGCACATTCTATTAGTATGTAATTACATTATTAGCATTCTGCAGAAAAGCAATAAATCCCAACTGATTAAACTCATACCGTAACTGACAAAGATACCAGGTCAGGTGAATAGCGATGCACATTCTGTTCATATGTAAGGAAAGTATTGGCATTGAGCATATGGTGCCAGCCTCATATATTTACAGACAATCGGCACTCAATGTGGGATGTGATCAGCATCATGCACTGAGCTGGTAGGTAAACACTACCTTGTTACCGTGGCTCTCCATTATATTAGTGTGGACAAAAATATATACATTATAGGTGAAAAGTGATACACAGTCCATTAATGTTTGAACAAAAATATTTTTTAAAAATGTATAAACACTCCAAAGACAAATTCAGCAAAAACTACACCACACGTATCAAATATTTTGGTTACAAAAAACCTTAATCAGGAACAGCACATATAACCACATATATAAAAATAATAAAGGAAAATTATAACAGAACATAAACACATTATAACACATTATAAATAAGTTGTTATCTGAGGAATTCACATAGAAAGCCATGCATATATTTCAGCCTCACTAATTTATTAAGCTTGACTAATTTATGAATATTTATTGCCATCACAAATACCTGAGGGGCTAAATTGAACAGACCTTGTGTTGCCTATTAAGCATGATCCCTCTCTCAGCCTGCCTAGTTTACTCCAGAAGAAAGGTAACACTAATAGGAACATGACAAACTGCTGAAGCTGCCGGATCAGCAAAGCAATGCTCTAACTGTCCACCTGATGGATCTTTGATCCTAGACCAGTTACCAACCAAGGCTTAGGGCCTGGTCTGCCCTGCTATGTCATTTAGCCTTCAGGATGTATTCCCTTGCACCAGGATAAGGATACAAGCCTTGTGTTCCTCCACCCGAAGCTGTTGGCACAAAGTGGGGTGTCAGGTTTGATGACCACCGCCCAGCATTCAGCGGTAACAATTTGAACTAATAAGTGCTAATTACATTCAGGGGTAAACAAATCCAGGGAGTGTGGTTGCCATGGCATCTTGAAATTTTGACCTGACACCTGCATTTTCAATTGTTTTCATAGCCCATGTTTGCAAAAAACGTGTGGTGTTTGTCTATCAAGAATAATGATAACTATTCATTTGATCCAGTGCGGTTGAAAGTTTGAGCCGCAAGTTCTAAAATGGCTTGAAATGTTCTTTGACAATGTGGGCAAAGAATGCTTGACGTTCCAGAAGGATGATCTCCAGCGGTGCGTTTTTTTGTCCAACCTTTTTTTCACAGCTCTTGCAGTCCTGTTTGCTTCACAAGTGACTACACCCTTACGTAATTATGTATGCCATGATTTTCGATCTTTGGCAGCAGTGTTTCCTCTGGCCACCTTGGGAGCGTTTACCATAGTGCAGCTCTCCATAAAAAAATTGTTTAAGAAGCATGTGATCTGGCATGGAAGTCATGTGACCAGCCCAGCAGGCTCCTGAGATACGGGAGCTAATTCCTGAATTATATGCTAAATACATATAGTACATGTAGTACTTTTATGTGCTAAATACATATAGTACACCTGGTACTATATATGTACTACATAGACATATTTGCTCTGTGTTACCATGGCCATTTGGCCTCTGGCCTAGCACGGGTAGATATATCCTGTTACCTTGGATGGAATCTGTCTAGAGGAAGCAGCTCTAACACAAATACATGCCGGAGTCGGACACTGACCTTTGAGGTGTATAACTTGGTGTGACGGCACTAGCATCGAAAGAGGAATACAGAAGCAGAGGATACTAAATACAGAGGTAGAAAGAAATATGTAGGACAGTGAGTTTTAGTGAAAGAATGGGTGGGTGAGAGATATATAGGACAGTGAGTTTTAGTGAAAGAATGGGTGGGTGAGAGATATATAGGACAGTGAGTTTTAATGAAAGAATGGGTGGGTGAGAGATATATAGGACAGTGAGTTTTAATGAAAGAATGGGTGGGTGAGAGATATATAGGACAGTGAGTTTTAGTGAAAGAATGGGTGGGTGAGAGATATATAGGACAGTGAGTTTTAATGAAAGAATGGGTGGGTGAGAGATATATAGGACAGTGAGTTTAATGAAAGAATGGGTGGGTGAGAGATATATAGGACAGTGAGTTTTAATGAAAGAATGGGTGGGTGAGAGATATATAGGACAGTGAGGTTTAATGAAAGAATGGGTGGGTGAGAGATATATAGGACAGTGAGTTTTAAGTGAAAGAATGGGTGGGTGAGAGATATATAGGACAGTGAGTTTTAATGAAAGAATGGGTGGGTGAGAGATATATAGGACAGTGAGTTTTAATGAAAGAATGGGTGGGTGGAGAGATATATATGGACAGTGAGTTTTAGTGAAAGAATGGGTGGGTGAGAGATATATAGGACAGTGAGTTTTTAATGAAAGAATGGGTGGGTGAGAGATATATAGGACAGTGAGTTTTAATGAAAGAATGGGTGGGTGATGAGATATATAGGACAGTGAGTTTTAATGAAAGAATGGGTGGGTGAGAGATATATAGGACAGTGAGTTTTAATGAAAGAATGGGTGGGTGAGAGATATATAGGACAGTGAGTTTTAGTGAAGAATGGGTGGGTGAGAGATATATAGGACAGTGAGTTTTAGTGAAAGAATGGGTGGGTGAGAGATATATAGGACAGTGAGCTTTAATGAAAGAATGGGTGGGTGAGAGATATATAGGACAGTGAGTTTTAGTGAAAGAATGGGTGGGTGAGAGATATATAGGACAGTGAGTTTTAGTGAAAGAATGGGTGGGTGAGAGATATATAGGACAGTGAGCTTTTAATGAAAGAATGGGTGGGTGAGAGATATATAGGACAGTGAGTTTTAATGAAAGAATGGGTGGGTGAGAGATATATAGGACAGTGAGTTTTAATGAAAGAATGGGTGGGTGAGAGATATATAGGACAGTGAGGTTTTAATGAAAGAATGGTGGGTGAGAGATATATAGGACAGTGAGTTTAATGAAAGAATGGGTGGGTGAGAGATATATAGGACAGTGAGTTTTAATGAAAGAATGGGTGGGTGAGAGATATATAGGACAGTGAGTTTTAATGAAAGAATGGGTGGGTGAGAGATATATAGGACAGTGAGTTTTAATGAAAGAATGGGTGGGTGAGAGATATATAGGACAGTGAGTTTTAATGAAAGAATGGGTGGGTGAGAGATATATAGGACAGTGAGTTTTAATGAAAGAATGGGTGGGTGAGAGATATATAGGACAGTGAGTTTTAATGAAAGAATGGGTGGGTGAGAGATATATAGGACAGTGAGTTTTAATGAAAGAATGGGTGGGTTGAGAGATATATAGGACAGTGAGTTTTAATGAAAGAATGGGTGGTGAGAGATATATAGGACAGTGAGTTTTAATGAAAGAATGGGTGGGTGAGAGATATATAGGACAGTGAGTTTTAATGAAAGAATGGGTGGGTGAGAGATATATAGGACAGTGAGTTTTAATGAAAGAATGGGTGGGTGAGAGATATATAGGACAGTGAGTTTTAATGAAAGAATGGGTGGGTGAGAGATATATCGGACAGTGAGTTTTAATGAAAGAATGGGGGGGTGAGAGATATATAGGACAGTGAGTTTTAATGAAAGAATGGGTGGGTGAGAATATATAGGACAGTGAGTTTTAATGAAAGAATGGGTGGGTGAGAGATATATAGGACAGTGAGTTTTAATGAAAGAATGGGTGGGTGAGAGATATATAGGACAGTGAGTTTTAATGAAAGAATGGGTGGGTGAGAGATATATAGGACAGTGAGTTTTAATGAAAGAATGGGTGGGTGAGAGATATCTGCTCAGCTATGAAGCGGCTGTGATCTTATGGTGAGTTGCAGCTGAGAGATGCTAACATCTTCCTCAGCATTTCTCGACAACACTATCTGAGGAATCTTGAAGTAAGCAAGATGATCAGGATGCAATCCTAGCCTCTCTCCCACCTCATCCACATACTACCAGTAGGGAGTCTTTGTGGCGAAGTGGTCAAGCCATCTGCCATATGCTTCGAAGGTTGTGGGTTCGATTTCTTGCTACGTCTCTCAGTCCACGAGTGCATTTTTATCAGAGAATCCTGGGGGTCGTTGCTGGAGCTACAGAGTTTGTGATTTGTGTGACGTTTTCGGCAGGCTGCCCTGTGGAAAGAGAGCGAGCCATATGGGATAACCTCGGTGCAATGAAGTCGCTCCTCTCGACTTTTAAGACTTTAATACTTGTTTTTAGATATATTTTCAGAGAGAAAGAGACAAATTGACTGTCTGAGACATTGAGTGGATGGGTTTGTTAGGGATGATTCAGTGAATAAGTTGGTGAGAAAATGATTGAGTGAATATGTATTTGAGCGGTGTTTGCTGTAGTGAATTGGTATGTTAGAGGGGTAAATTAATAATACGCATGAATGAATGAATATGTGATAGAAAGACAGTGTGTTGGTGTACAGGGGAGTGACAGTGATTCAGTAAATAACTTTATTTGTGAGAAAACACAGCGAAGAGAACTGATCGAATGTTCTGTGAAACAATCACACAGGATTTGACTGGGATTGACCAGATTCAAAAATGTCTGGAGATTCTCCAGGCTCACGATTGGAACATCGAGGCAGCAGTGCAAGATACATTCAACGAGCAAGAGGGGGCTCCTACTGTTTTCCATCGACAGTCTCCTCAGGAGGATAGGGCACCCATAGTTAATCTTCAGCCAGCAAACCAGAGGTGAGCACCATTATTGTTCTTTCAGTGCTCATACCACACGACTGATCTCTCGTAACTCAGATAGTAGCCTCTTTAGCCAGACAGTGGACTCATAACCGTGGTGACCTCTCATAACCAGACAGTGACCTTTCATAACCAGACAGTGACCTCTCATAACCAGACAGTGACCTCACATAACCAGACAGTGACCTCACATAACCAGACAGTGACCTCACATAACCAGACAGTGACCTCACATAACCAGACAGTGACCTCTCATAACCAGACAGTGACCTCACATAACCAGACAGTGACCTCACATAACCAGACAGTGACCTCACATAACCAGACAGTGACCTTTCATAACCAGACAGTGACCTCTCATAACCAGACAGTGACCTCTCATAACCAGACAGTGACCTCACATAACCAGACAGTGACCTTACTTAACCACAGTGACCTCTCATAACCAGTTACCTCACATAACCAGACAGTGACCTCACTTAACCAGACAGTGAACTCACATAACCAGACAGTGACCTTACTTAACCACAGTGACCTCTCATAACCAGTTACCTCACATAACCAGATAGTGACCTCACTTAACCAGACAGTGACCTCACATAACCAGACAGTGACCTCACATAACCAGACAGTGATGTATCATAACCAGATAGCCATCACTAACCTCTTCCTCTGTTTCAGTCATGCATTGTGAGGTAGAATAGTTGGCACTTCAGCTCCCGATGGGTGGCACTAGATAGTGTCATTCCATGTGACTGTACAATGTCTTTGATGTTGTCAATCCATTTTATACTCGGGCTTCCTCTTGCACTCGTAGCAGATGATCTATGATGTAGGGCCAGTGCTGGTAGTTGATAATGTTGCATTCTAATGAGATGGCCAAACCATTTAATCTTCTGTCTTTCAGTATATGTGGCACAAGGTGTTGATCTCATCGTCTGTCTCATAACATCATTTCTTATTCAACCTCTTTAGTTGTCCCAGTATCTCATTTACTTTTGCTCAACTCATATTGATTTCTCTACCCATTCCTCATCTGAAGTGAAGATTGACCCTAGATAGTTAAATTCGCTGGTTTGTGATATTTCTGAGTTTATTTTATTTACAGGGCTTCTGACTGTCTGCCATTCACTGTTGTTTCTGTCTTGTCAATGCCTTTATGTAGATGGTTCTGAAGGCTCTCCTCATCTTTTGCTAGGAACACTTGGTCTTCCACCAATACTATGGATAATGATAACAGTAGTAAATATGATATATTATTATATTATTTATATTTGACTGTAAATGTAAATAATAGACTCCTTCAGTTAATAATCCACGCCAGATACGACTGTAGGAGGCTGTTATCATAAATGTTATCCTGAACACTTAATTGAAAATTGTTCCGTTTGCTTCTGCAGGGTTATACTGTTCCCTGGCAGACGACCACAAGGCCTTTTCGCATGGACGTACTACCTGGTGACCATGCCTATACGATTTGTGTGGTCAACATTTTTCAGTATTGTCCGAGCATTATGTAAGTTCATCAACATTTATACCAAACATTGTAGACTATTCGTAAGTGGGAATATTCTTTAACAAGTGAATCGGTACAATTATCTTAGAACAGTCATAACATCTGATGGGAGAAGCCTTGAAGAGATTAGAACAAGAATGGCCATGGTGAAAGTAGCTTTTACCAAGGTGAAAAACATACTGACCAATAAATAGATGTCAGTTGAAACGAGAATAAGAGTGTTGAAGTGCTACATAGAGCCTGTACTTTTGTATGGTGCAGTCACTTGTGAAGCAACCAGGACTGCAAGATTTGTGAAGAAAAGGCTGGACAGAAAAACCACTGCAGGAGATCCTCCTCCTGGAACGTCAAGCATTCTTTGCCCACATTGTCAAAGAACATTTCGAGCCAAAGTAGGCCTTATCAGCCATCTTAGAATTCACGGCTCCATACTTTCAACCCCACTGGATGAAATGAATGGTCATCATTATTCTTAAAGGACAAACAACAAAAACACTTTTGTATGGAAGTGAAGCTTGGACAATGAGCAGTCAAGCTGAAAAACATCTGATGGCTGTGGAAATGTGGTTTCTGAGGAGAATGCAAAGAAAACCATGGACAGATAGAAAAACCAATGACCAACTACTACAAGAAACAAATGAAAATCGTAAATTGTTTAGAAAAATTAGACGTAGACAGTCAAAATATTTTGGGCATATTATGAGAAATGAGTTGGAGAACTTAATGACAGCTGGCAAGATCAAAGGGAAAAGACCAAGGGGAAGACTGAGAAGTAAATACACGGATGGCTTGGCCACATAGCATGGTCGATTCAGGAACACAGAGCTGATCCACGACTCTGGTGATCGAGTGAAATGGTGAGTCATGACTGCCCGTGCTTACTGGCATGGCACATGATGGATGGATGGATTCATAAGTGTGTACTTGCGTTCTTGCTTTTTTTCTTTTCTGATTTTAAGACACTTTGAATCCAAAATTGAAGTTAAGATCATCAATATTAAACAGCTACTGTAAACAGTTGTGTAACAAATTAAAACTGAGAGTGATCAAGTATTACATTTGCTTCACATTATTGTGTGGTGTGGAAACATAGACTACAATGGCTGGGGCATATAGAAAGAATGGAAGATAATAGGGAAACAAAACTCGCTTACGCTCAGGAAATAAATGACTGTAGACCCCGAGGTAGACCAAGAAGACGGTGGAGAGATAATACATATACAGACCTACAAGCACTTGGAATCAACGACTGGCAAGAGAAAGCCAACCAGAGAGACGAATGGAGACGGATTGTATCTGCAGCAAAGAACCTCAATGGCGCGGAACGCTGAAGAAGAAGAAGAATTTGGTTATATAGAAGAATAGGCACATATGACAGTGGAAGAAGGCAAGCAAAGAAGTTTCATAAAAACTGAAGTTGAAGAAAACATTACTGAATGACATTGGGGTCAGAGAATTAAGCTACCTTGGCCACAGAAAGAGAGACAGCTATTTGGTAAAGGATGTGCTGAAGGGAATGGTGAAATGGAAACACGTAAGAGGAAGACAACATTAACATGTCGTGGACAACATCGAGACATAGACTGGAAGAAGCATATATGAGTCCACTGTAAAGATGCAGGACAGAAGGTTTAAGACTATTTACAGCCAATATTCAGGGACGACATGGTATTTTATGATAAAGATGACCCAGTAATCACATGTCCTGGTCTGTGTCAGTAATCTAAGAGAAGTTGGGTGCCATTCCGTGTGCCTTGGGAAATTAGACTGGAGTTCGGGGATGCAGTATAGGTTATAAGGATGACAAAAACCCCACTGAGACACGGGCGAAGGTTATATTTACAATATTAAAAACAGTGTTGTAATTGCAGTTTTGCAATACCAGCCTGAACTTCATGTTTTCTAGTTGTTTTCATTGATATCATCATAGTCTCAATGATATCATCATCAGTATCGTGTATATTGTCATTGTCATCATCAGCACAATTGCTATTGTCTTTATTGTTAAGTTCAGAAAGCAATGGCAAACTACTGAACGTAAACTTGCCCAGTAATCATGACCAGCCAAAAAATGCTGGGGTTGACTATGCGTAAAGGATATACAGCTAACTTAAAAATTTTTTTTTATCATCAGTGTCATTGAGGGGACAGCCAGTAACATAATTCTAACATGCCATTAACATTTTTGTATGACTTAATTTTGATTTTGATTCTTCCTCAGTCAATTTCTTCCGACCAGACCCCAGACGATGTAAGTCATATTGATGTCGCCTGTCTTATGCTTTTATTGTGACCAAGAAATAAGCGTGCATGTATTAATAAGTTGGAGATATGTAACATAGTAGCAGGCATTTGCGTTGCCAAGTTGGCCATGGTGTTTAAAAAAAACAACGTACATTCATGATGTAATTAACGTATATATAACATGGTAGCAGACATTTGCATTGTCCAGTTGGCCACAGTGTAAAATAAACATACATTCATGATGTAAGGTATATAGTCAGGTCTTAGTCAGATATGACTGAGCTACCGTATAACAGTAGACGGTACTACCTGGTTTCTGTTAGCGCCGAACGTTTGGCGGCGCTTACCAAACCCGACACCCCACATTGTGCCAACGGCTTCGGGCGGAAGAGCACAATTGGGAGGGTACAAGCCTTACCCTGGTGCGAGGAAATGCAAGCTAAAGACAAAATTGTCATGGCAGGGCAGACCAAAGAGCATTGCTTTGCTGATCCGGCAGCTTCTGCAGCTTGTCTTGTTCCAGATGTAGGGGTGTTACCTTTCCTCTGGAGTGAACTAGGCAGGCCGAGAGAGGGATCATGCTGCATGGGCAACACATGATCTCTATATTTTAGCCCAGGCTTTGTGCTATGGAGAGGCAATAACTCCATCCCTGGTCTGATTGGATCAAGTTATGTGAGTCCATTCAAATCGCAAGTGATAAGGGAGACATAAGAAGCATGTATGAAGGAATAAAGAAAGCCTGTGGTCCAGTGATCAAAAGAAGTGCACCGCTGAAAACCTTGACTGGAGAAGTCATCACTGATAAGAAACAGCAGATGGACAGATGGGTAGAGCACTATTTGGAGCTTTACTCAAGTGAGACCAAACTAGCTGATGATGCCCTTAACGCCATAGAGGCTCTACCAACTCTTGACCACCTGGACACACTTCCCACCATAACAGAAGTTAAGTGTGCTATAAATGAACTTGCATCTGGCAAGGCTCCAGGTAAGGATGGGATTCCAATAGAGGTTATCAGGAGTGGGCAAGACACACTCACTCTACAGATCCACCAGCTAATAGAGCTATGCTGGCGTGAAGGACAAGTCCCACAGGATTTCAAAGATTCAAACATCATAACGCTGTACAAGAACAAGGGTGATCGGAGTGACTGTAACAACTATAGGGGTATCTCACTTCTGTGTATTGTTGGAAAAGTATTTGCCAGAATTGTTCTGCGCAGACTTCAAGTCCTAGGAGATCAAGTCTACCCCGAATCACAGTGTGGCTTTCGACAGAACCGGTCTACCACTGATATGATATTCTCATTGCGACAAATGCAAGAAAAATGCCGTGAACAGAATCAACCACTGTGTATTGCCTTCATCGACCTCACAAAGGCATTTGATTTGGTCAGTCGTGAGGGTCTGTTCAAGGCACTAAAGAAGATTGGCTGCCCACCAACTCTTCTGTCCATTGTGGAATCGTTCCACACAGGCATGAGGGGTATAATCAAGTTTGATGGTGCAACTTCTGAAGAATTTGAAATCAAGAGTGGAGTTAAGCAAGGTTGTGTACTAGCTCCCACACTCTTTGGAATATACTTTTCACTTCTACTGAAATATGCATTTCGTGATCAGGATGGTGGTATATACATTCACTCACGCTCAGATGGCGGCCTCTACAATGCTCAGAGATTGAAGGCTAAGACCAAAATTAGGAGGGTACTGATCAGAGAGTTGCTTTTTGCAGATGATGCTGCAGTTACGACCCACTCTGAGGAAGAATTGCAATGTCTACTATCTGCATTCTCCAATGCTTGTTCTGAATTTGGTTTAACAATTAGCAAAAAGAAGACACAGATTATGTCACAAGGTGCACATGGGGTACCATCAATCTTTATTGACGACGCCGAACTAGAGATAGTAGACCATTTTACGTATCTAGGATCAGTGGTAAATAGCAAATTATCCCTAGATCAGGAAATCAACATCCAGATTGGTAAGGCAGCAACAAGAATGAACAGGTTAAGAAAAAGAGTCTGGGAGAACAGGAAGCTTACTGCAAAAACAAAAGTCCTTGTCTATCAAGCCTGTGTCCTTAGTACTCTTCTCTATGGCAGTGAAACCTGGACAACTTACTCACACCAAGAGAACAATTTAAACAGCTTTCATATGCGGTGTCTGCGAAGAATTCTTGGTATTAAGTGGCAAGACAAAATCACAAATACTGAAGTATTGGAAAGATCAGGTTGTGTGACAGTTTATTCCATGCTCAGTCTTCGTAGACTTAGATGGATAGGACATCTTAGGAGGATGGATGATGGTAGAATACCAAAGGATATCTTTTTTGGTGAATTACAGATGGGTAAGAGATCTCAGGGTCGGCCTCTACTACGATACAAAGATGTGTGTAAGCGGGACATGATTGATACAGGCATTGATAATGCACATTGGGAGCAAGTCGCCGCTGAACGTGTTGCATGGAGGGCAAATATCAGAAATGGAATAAAGTCAAAGGAGAAAATTATTGCAGAAAAGTCACACACCAAGCGTTTGAGACGTAAGATGGTGCATGATGGTGGAAATGACCACGTGTTCACATGCACCCACTGTGAACGGACATTTACAGCGCAAATTGGCCTTATCAGTCACACTCGCTACCGCTATAGTTAAAAGTTATTATGCCTTTTTAGAGCACAAACTATCGTCTGTCAAGACGGCAAGGTGCCAATGATATATAACATGGTAGCAGACATTTGCATTGTCCAGTTGGCCACAGTGTAAAATAAACATACATTCATGATGTAAGGTATATAGTCAGGTCTTAGTCAGATATGACTGAGCTACCGTATAACAGTAGACGGTACTACCTGGTTTCTGTTAGCGCCCAACGTTGGGCGGCGCTTACCAAACCCGACACCCCACATTGTGCCAACGGCTTCGGGCTGAAGAGCACAATTGGGAGGGTACAAGCCTTACCCTGGTGCGAGGAAATGCAAGCTAAAGACAAAATTGTCATGGCAGGGCAGACCAGGCCCTAAGCCTTGGTTGGCGACTGGTCTAGGATCGAAGCTCCGACAGGCGGACAGTTAAGAGCATTGCTTTGCTGATCCGGCAGCTTCTGCAGCTTGTCTTGTTCCAGATGTAGGGGTGTTACCTTTCCTCTGGAGTGAACTAGGCAGGCCGAGAGAGGGATCATGCTGCATGGGCAACACATGATCTCTATATTTTAGCCCAGGCTTTGTGCTATGGAGAGGCAATAACTCCATCCCTGGTCTGATTGGATCAAGTTATGTGAGTCCATTCAAATCGCAAGTGATAAGGGAGACATAAGAAGCATGTATGAAGGAATAAAGAAAGCCTGTGGTCCAGTGATCAAAAGAAGTGCACCGCTGAAAACCTTGACTGGAGAAGTCATCACTGATAAGAAACAGCAGATGGACAGATGGGTAGAGCACTATTTGGAGCTTTACTCAAGTGAGACCAAACTAGCTGATGATGCCCTTAACGCCATAGAGGCTCTACCAACTCTTGACCACCTGGACACACTTCCCACCATAACAGAAGTTAAGTGTGCTATAAATGAACTTGCATCTGGCAAGGCTCCAGGTAAGGATGGGATTCCAATAGAGGTTATCAGGAGTGGGCAAGACACACTCACTCTACAGATCCACCAGCTAATAGAGCTATGCTGGCGTGAAGGACAAGTCCCACAGGATTTCAAAGATTCAAACATCATAACGCTGTACAAGAACAAGGGTGATCGGAGTGACTGTAACAACTATAGGGGTATCTCACTTCTGTGTATTGTTGGAAAAGTATTTGCCAGAATTGTTCTGCGCAGACTTCAAGTCCTAGGAGATCAAGTCTACCCCGAATCACAGTGTGGCTTTCGACAGAACCGGTCTACCACTGATATGATATCCTCATTGCGACAAATGCAAGAAAATGCCGTGAACAGAATCAACCACTGTTTATTGCCTTCATCGACCTCACAAAGGCATTTGATTTGGTCAGTCGTGAGGGTCTGTTCAAGGCACTAAAGAAGATTGGCTGCCCACCAACTCTTCTGTCCATTGTGGAATCGTTCCACACAGGCATGAGGGGTATAATCAAGTTTGATGGTGCAACTTCTGAAGAATTTGAAATCAAGAGTGGAGTTAAGCAAGGTTGTGTACTAGCTCCCACACTCTTTGGAATATACTTTTCACTTCTACTGAAATATGCATTTCGTGATCAGGATGGTGGTATATACATTCACTCACGCTCAGATGGCGGCCTCTACAATGCTCAGAGATTGAAGGCTAAGACCAAAATTAGGAGGGTACTGATCAGAGAGTTGCTTTTTGCAGATGATGCTGCAGTTACGACCCACTCTGAGGAAGAATTGCAATGTCTACTATCTGCATTCTCCAATGCTTGTTCTGAATTTGGTTTAACAATTAGCAAAAAGAAGACACAGATTATGTCACAAGGTGCACATGGGGTACCATCAATCTTTATTGACGACGCCGAACTAGAGATAGTAGACCATTTTACGTATCTAGGATCAGTGGTAAATAGCAAATTATCCCTAGATCAGGAAATCAACATCCGGATTGGTAAGGCAGCAACAACAATGAACAGGTTAAGAAAAAGAGTCTGGGAGAACAGGAAGCTTACTGCCAAAACAAAAGTCCTTGTCTATCAAGCCTGTGTCCTTAGTACTCTTCTCTATGGCAGTGAAACCTGGACAACTTACTCACACCAAGAGAACAATTTAAACAGCTTTCATATGCGGTGTCTGCGAAGAATTCTTGGTATTAAGTGGCAAGACAAAATCACAAATACTGAAGTATTGGAAAGATCAGGTTGTGTGACAGTTTATTCCATGCTCAGTCTTCGTAGACTTAGATGGATAGGACATCTTAGGAGGATGGATGATGGTAGAATACCAAAGGATATCTTTTTTGGTGAATTACAGATGGGTAAGAGATCTCAGGGTCGGCCTCTACTACGATACAAAGATGTGTGTAAGCGGGACATGATTGATACAGGCATTGATAATGCACATTGGGAGCAAGTCGCCGCTGAACGTGTTGCATGGAGGGCAAATATCAGAAATGGAATAAAGTCAAAGGAGAAAATTATTGCAGAAAAGTCACACACCAAGCGTTTGAGACGTAAGATGGTGCATGATGGTGGAAATGACCACGTGTTCACATGCACCCACTGTGAACGGACATTTACAGCGCAAATTGGCCTTATCAGTCACACTCGCTACCGCCATAGTTAAAAGTTATTATGCCTTTTTAGAGCACAAACTATCGTCTGTCAAGACGGCAAGGTGCCAATGATATATAACATGGTAGCAGACATTTGCATTGTCCAGTTGGCCACAGTGTAAAATAAGCATCCTCATTTTAGACCTGTTTAACATACTAACAGAATTTGTGTTGCATAGTCGGCAAAACTGGCTCATCATTGGTGCCGTGTCTTGAAAACAAAACTGCCGTTACATAATGTTGCAGTGGTTTAGACAGAACACTAATGAAAAGATGTGTTTCGTAGAACATGATTCAGGGGCTGACCTACATGAAGGTTAACACAAAACATTACAGACACCCAGGTCGGGAACGTGCACGAGTCGGGGCAACAGGCAACAGATTGAGAGTTGTCCTCCCTATGTGAAGATGATAATGATTTGCTCATTTTGTTTTGCATGAGCTCACTTTGAACTCCAACGTAGTCCATACACCTGCTACTACGTCTACTAGTTGCCACTACTAGGGAGTACACTGGGCTGATCTGTGCGTGTGGATTAGCTTTCCCTATTACCAGCGTCCCTCGCCATCAGGCGAACCCACTCCGACTTCTGAGGTACTTGTAATTTACGTCTCCATGTCGTGGATGAGAAGTAAACATTTTAGTGCAGCTGACCAGTGTAGGGGTTGAACCCGCTACCCTGGCATCAGTTTAAGAGCAACCACTCTTATCCATTCATCCATGTTGACCTCAATTTATTAATGTTTTATGTGTACTTACATTATAAAACAATTTTTCTTCCAGTTATGAGTATTTTGTTCTGTAAGTAGTTTTCTATTTTGATAACCCATATATTAGTAACTATTTTGTGTTTATCTGGTTGCATAATTGATGTTGTTATTTCCTCAGTTGTGACAGATCCTGTGCGGGATGTGACAAACTTTATTTCGACATTCGAGACCAAGTTCGGTCAGAGACACCCAGTCTTCTACCAGGGCACTTACAGCCAGGTCAGTCAGCCAGATGCCAACATCTCTCACCATGAATGTAATCATCATCATTACGTGCCATGTCAAAAAGTGTGGGTGATCGTGGTTCTGCATCTCATGTGATCTCTGATCTTACCTGTATTCTTATCCAAAATGTGCCAGTTTGGTCAGACTATCTATTTACCTAAGTATAACAGTCAGTCTCCTGTTGGTAGTACAGTATGTCTCCCATAGTAAGTAACAATTGCCACATCAATAATTAATATTAGTGAGTCATGTTGTATTGATTGTTGCACATTTCCCATGTCTTTATAATATGTAATTTGATGTTGTTGTTGTTCTAGGTTAGCCTTATAAGTGATATATGAGTGAAATAATGTGTGAAAGGGAGTGATAGAAGGGCAGAATGATAGATGGGCATGTATGCCGAATTCTTAACCCTTTGAAAATACAGTTTGTTTGTTTGTTGTTCTCTTGCTTTTTCCCTATCAGTTTTACTGGTCTGATTTGACAACCATGCGACTGTTAAGAATGTCTTATATTAGTTCAGTGTCTGCTACAAAATCATGTTCAAAAAGAAAAAAAGTCGACAGGGTCGACTTCATTGCACCGGGTTTTATCCCATATGGCTCGGTCTCTTTCCGCAGCGTGGAAAGCGTCGCACAAAGCACGAACTCCGTAGCTTTTAGCAATGACCCACAGGAGTCTCAGAAACATTTAACTCGTAAACCGAAGGGCGCGGCCCGGAATCAAACCCACAACCTTTGGAGCACGAGTCAAACGATGGCACTCCAAGAAAATTAATAGATGAGTCATGTTCCTCACTAGTTGAGTTGAGTTGATTTAAGAAATGGCATCACTGCACCCAGGACATTCCCACATACGCTCCTTCCCCTCGTTCAACAGCCAGCGAAGAGTCATACTGCTAATGGTTCCAACTGCCATCTGATTTGAAAGTTATCCTGGTCTTACCCTCTCAGCTGTGAGATTTAATTCAGAGCCCCTGCCAATCCCCCGCCATATCATTCTCTCCCCTGACCTGTGCTCAGTCTGTTCCACCACTTTCTCCACCTGGTCCCACAGGCTGCCAACCAGTTCTGCCTTGTCCATAGATAAACTACCACCGAAAGATGCATTCCCTGCCAGCCTATCAGGCTGTTCATTCTCCCTCTTGACCGTGGCAGAAAATCCCTACAATTCTCACAGTCTGTGACCTCTGAAGCGAGGCAAGCCATTCTATACTAAATATTCCAGACAGTGAAGGGACATGATCAGACGACTTCAACATCTGCCTTCATACTGATTGCCCTAATAAATGTGCAGACGTTGAAAACTGAGTGATGTATCGTTTAAACAATAAAACAATCGTTGATACTGTAATAACAAATCTCTCTGCAGGCACTGAATGATGCCAAGAGGGAGCTGAGGTTTCTGCTGGTCTACCTCCACAGTGACGAACACCAGGACACAGAACAGTTCTGCACGTAGGCCTTTCACATCATTTGTTTGAACATCTCGGCCTCTGTGTAGCTGTCTCCCTGTCTGCCTCTGTCTTTCGGGGTATCTCTACCACATAGAAGCACACCAGCACATATTGTTTTCTGACCTGTATGGCTTTACACATAGAAGCACACCAGCACATATTGTTTTCTGACCTGTATGGCTCTGGGGTCAATTAAAAAAGTTAGTTGGATATTCTTTACAGGACGTAGCAGTCACCTCCAGCAATATTTGGCTGTTTGTGATTCCTGGGCAAGGAGTTCAGTAGTTTGCCATTGCTTTCCATTTTATGGAAACCAACACAAGATGATCTGCTTTCAAATCGCGGGATTTTGAATTGCATTCGTAGCCTCTTGACCACAGAGCCGTTTTTTATATGAAATATGTAAAGATCACACCCTTGTATATGCAGATCTTTATGAATATATACTAGTGTTATCAACATGTACATGACCAGGTACCTGTCTGCCTTAGCTGCTGCCAACTTTGACTCATTTGGGGTCAATGTACCTTTTAAAATGGATACTTCTTCATTCGTCCAGTATTTTTGGTATGGCTGAGAGCTGGGGGTGTCCACCACGGGCTTGGGGGGAACTGAGTTCAAACCTCAGCTAGGACTGGACACATTTACAAGAACATTAGTGCCTGATAATGCCACACGACCACTTGATCTCTTGGGTATTAAGATCAGATTCCTAGCTTTCTCAGCTAAGGGTGATAAACAGGAGTTCCCGTGTGCAAATTGTGCACACGAACAAGCCCCACGATAGTTGGAAATAACAGAGGCTATGGGGCTACCGTCGTGGTAAAGTTGGGAAAGAAAACCTGCTTATGAGTAGACAGAGCCTGTTGTCTTGGAAAGAAACTCTAGAGGAAGTGAATTGCACACTTAAACATGCTGGAGTCACACCCTATCACTGAGTTACATAACCAGGTGTGTCCCACTTTCCTAGAAAGAGAGCCACGAAGATGCAGATTTGACTAAATATGAGAATGTGTACAGAATAATGCAGTCGAAACCTAACTTGTTAAACCTTTTCACATGTTGTAGTTTGTCCACTGTAAACATGGTGTCTTCTATTGCAGGGACATTTTATGCAGTGAGCCGTTTGTGAATTTTATTAATTCCAACATGTTGTTTTGGGCTTGCAACACGAGTAGTCCAGAAGGCTATCGGGGTAAGTATGCTGTCTGCCGTGTTGATCATTCACATTATTTTATACTGTTGCTGCTTGGGCTAAGTGTGCAGTATGTCATCTTGATCATTCATATTTCATACTATTGCTAGCTGTTGTTTAGTTAGTTAGTTAGTTAGTTAGTCGACAGATCATCCTCATTGCACATCGAACCATCAAGAATGATGATGACCATTCATTTCATCCAGTGGGGTTGAAAGTATGGAGCCGTGAGTTCTAAGATGGCTGATAAGGCCTATTTTGGCTCGAAATGTTCTTTGACAATGTGGACAAAGAATGCTTGACGTTTCTGGAGGAGGATTTTCTGCAGTGGTTTTTCTGTTCTGTCTTTTCTTCACAGCTCTTGCAGTCCTGGTTGCCTCACAAGTGACTGCACCCTTGCGTAATGATGTACGCCACGAATTTCGGTCTCTGGCTGCAGTCTCCCAGGTGTCATGATTAATTCCAAAAGCATTCAGTGAGATTTTCAGAGTGTCTTTAAAGCGTTTCCTCTGGCCACCTTGGGAGCGTTTACCACAACGCAACTCGCCGTAAAAAATTCGTTTAGGGAGCCTGTGATCTGGCATGCGAGTCAAGTGACCAGCCCAGCGAATCTGATTCTTCATTAGTAGAGTGTGGATACTGGGCATGGACGCTCTTTCTAGGACTTCAGTGTCTGGGATCTTGTCTTGCCATTTAATCTTCAGTAACTTCCTAAGGCAGACTGTGTGGAAGTGGTTTAATTTCCTAGCGTGTCGCTGATAAACAGTCCAGGTTTCACAAGCATATAGCAGTGTGGATAATACAACTGCTTTGTAGACTTTCAGCTTTGTTTGCAGGCTTATTCCATTTCTGTCCCATACATTCTTGTACAGTCTGCCAAAGGCCGCGCTGGCCTTGGAGATTCTTGCATTCACTTCATCATCAATTGTGGCAGCTTGTGACACAGTGCTGCCAAGATAGGTGAATTTGTCCACAACACTTAGACTATGACCATTCACTTTGATATTCGGCACAGTGTGATTATTCCCTGGAGCTGGCTGGTACATAACTACAGTCTTCTCCAAATTGATATTGAGCCCAAAGTTGGCACAGGCATGTGAGAAAGCTGAAACATTATGTTGCATGTCCGCCTCTGAGTTGGCGTATAGAGCGCAATCATCAGCAAACAGGAGCTCTCTGACGGTGTCGCTGTCAATTTTGGTTTTAGCTTTCAGCCTTCTGAGATTGAATAACTTTCCATCCATGCGGTAGTTGATGTCTATTCCAATGTCGTTTCTCGAAGGCATTCGTCAACATAGGCTGAAAACATGAGGCTGAACAGTGTTGGTGCCAGGACACATCCTTGTTTCACTCCATTGGTGACAGGAAAGGGCTCAGACAGTTCACCATCTTCCATTGCTAGCTAGTTAGTTAGTCAACAGATTATCCTTGCTGCACATTGAAACATTCAGGCCATAACTGCACATTCTGTTACTTCTTGGGTTTTTCCTCCTTTTCTTCTTTCGTTCGCCACTGCTTGGGTTAAGTATGGATTCTGTGATCTTCATCATTAATATCATTTCACAGTATTACAGCTTTATCTTGAAGGTCCAGGGTTTGTATCCAGTATTTACTTCTGTCATGTTTAACATAATCACCATCAGGTACAAGTCAAGCACCGGTTCACACTCCTTGACTTTTATTTGGTATATGGTGGTAACCCCATATTTTATATAGACAAGTTGGCACACAGTGGGTGACGTGATCGACACCCAGGCGGGTTTTTATAAGTTCCGCACCCAGGTTGACCCATTCTAACTTGGGTACCAATCAATATCCTTGGAAGTAAATGCAGCCTGTGTTGTATTGACCTCCTCACGCATTGATCGGCGCATGTAAATATAGGACCAGCACCATATACCACCCAGATTGCCTCCAAGTGTTTGAACTTGAAGATCAAGGTTTCAACTTGAAAATCGAGGTTTCACCACGAAAATCAAGGTTTCAACTTGAAAATCGAGGTTTCACCACGAAAATCAAGGTTTCAACTTGAAAATCGAGGTTTCACCACGAAAATCAAGCTTTCAACTTGAAAATCAAGATTTCAACTTGAAAATCATGGTGTCAACTTGAAAATCAAGGTTTCAACTTGAAAATCATGATTGCTTAAACCTTGACAATCACAAATTCATTTCCTATGGTGTTGTAACCTTGACAAGTGTGAATTTATTTGTTATAGATTTGACTTGATTGTGAATGTCATGAATTCATACCCTGTGGTTGCTGATGTAATCATGAATTCATATCCTATAGTTGCTGATGTAAACATGAATTTATATCTTGTGGTTGCTGATGTAATCGTGAATATCATAAATTCATATTGTGTAATTGTTGATATAATCATCAATATCATGAATTCATATCCTGTGGATGCTGATATAATCATGTATTCATATCCTGTGCTTGTTGATATAATCATGGATATCATGAATTGAGATCCTGTGACTGCTGATATAATCGTGACTATCCTGAATTCATATCCTGTGGTTGCTAATTTGATTGTGATTGTCATGAATTCATACCCTATAGTCGCTGACTTAATCTTGTAAATTGTGAATTATTTCAGTGTCGCAGGCACTGCGAGAACATGCCTACCCATTCCTGGCTGTGATTGTTTTACGAGAGAACAAGATGAGCGTGGTCGCCAGGATAGAGGGCCATGTCACAGGTGTGTGTCTGCTGTCTCGTTGTCACCGTGTTACCTTCGTGCTCGCTATCATCATCATCATGTGTAAGGTTCTTCGTGGAATCTTGCACTCCCATCACAGCCTGTCGGACAGACTCCATCTTTCACCAGCTTTCCTACCTTGTATAGCTTCATGTCCAGGGCATTATTGTCCAGTGTCCACTTTCATGGTGGTCGATCATTGCCACTTCTCCCAGGAAGTGTGTTTCCTCACTAGTCATAAGTATGTTGTGCAGGTCTGCATGGCCGAAGGGATAAGAAGACACGTTCTTAAACATCCAGTGTGCTGATACCGAAGTAATCGGTTCCACTTCTAGTCCACTGCATTGATGTTTGCATGTTGATTAGCTTTCCCTATTACCAGTGTCCCTCCCTCGCCATCAGGCAAACCCACTCCGATTATGAGGTACTTGTAATTTGCGTCCCCAAGTCGAGAATGAGTAGTTACCATTTTTAACTGACCAGTGTAGGAGTCGAACCCGCTAACTTGGCATCAGCACACTGGAAGTTTAAGATAGTGCGCTCTTATCCATTCAGCCATGCTGACTGTGTCCACACGTGAGGGCATATTTGTCATAGGATTGATTGCATACCCCAGAACTCTCGATGAAGAAGACAGAGACACATGTATGTGAACAGCTTAAACATGTGAGGGCATCTTCATCATGGAATTGATTGCATACTCCACAACTCTTGTTGAAGACATAGAAAGATATATGTAGACAGCTTAAATATGTGAGAGCATCTTTGTCATGGAATTGTTTGCATACCCAACAACTCTCGTTGAAGATAGAGAAAGATGTATGTGAACAGCTTAAACAGCTGGTTTACACTTAATAATAACCATATGAGCCATGTAAACTTCATTAACATATCAGAAGACAGAAAGTGTTGAAGAATCACCATTGCCAGTGTTTCCTGCAGACTAGACACCTGAAGAAACGAGAGGGTGTGGAACTGTTGAAGAATCACCATTGCCAGTGTTTCCTCCAGACTAGACACCTGAAGAAACGAGAGGGTGTGGAACTGTTGAAGAATCACCATTGCCAGTGTTTCCTCCAGACTACACACCTGAAGAAACGAGAGGGTGTGGAACTGTTGAAGAATCACCATTGCCAGTGTTTCCTCCAGACTACACACCTGAAGAAACGAGAGGGTGTGGAACTGTTGAAGAATCACCATTGCCAGTGTTTCCTCCAGACTACACACCTGAAGAAACGAGAGGGTGTGGAACTGTTGAAGAATCACCATTGCCAGTGTTTCCTCCAGACTAGACACCTGAAGAAACGAGAGGGTGTGGAACTGTTGAAGAATCACCATTGCCAGTGTTTCCTCCAGACTAGACACCTGAAGAAACGAGAGGGTGTGGAACTGTTGAAGAATCACCATTGCCAGTGTTTCCTCCAGACTAGACACCTGAAGAAACGAGAGGGTGTGGAACTGTTGAAGAATCACCATTGCCAGTGTTTCCTCCAGACTAGACACCTGAAGAAACGAGAGGGTGTGGAACTGTTGAAGAATCACCATTGCCAGTGTTTCCTCCAGACTAGACACCTGAAGAAACGAGAGGGTGTGGAACTGTTGAAGAATCACCATTGCCAGTGTTTCCTCCAGACTAGACACCTGAAGAAACGAGAGGGTGTGGAACTGTTGAAGAATCACCATTGCCAGTGTTTCCTCCAGACTAGACACCTGAAGAAACGAGAGGGTGTGGAACTGTTGAAGAATCACCATTGCCAGTGTTTCCTGCAGACTAGACACCTGAAGAAACGAGAGGGTGTGGAACTGTTGAAGAATCACCATTGCCAGTGTTTCCTCCAGACTAGACATTTGAAGAAACGAGAGGACGTGGAACTGATAAACTGTTACCCAAGGATCTAGGAGAAACAAATATTGTTGAAATCCAAGAGTTTAAGTTTATAATTTTTGTGTTCGTGACCACCCTATCCAGTGCCATTCGTCGGGCGCTGCAACATCAACTACTCCTCCCCATGACACTTGATGGCAAAGGTGGAAGATGATGATGATGGTTTTTGTGATCAGCAGGTTATCGACTATATTAATAGCTTGGTCGCTGAATATATGGACCTCAGCATCTTCTGAATGTGTGGTAATGGTATGTACATGGATTACTTTAGTTTTCATGGTCTCCAATTACCTCATATTACCTAGAGATTCTGTTGTTTGCTTGCAGGTTCTCAAGACTTGATTGAGCGGTTAGAGCAAATTATGGTAGAAAATGAGTCCTCTTTGGCAACAGCTAGAGCAGACAGGTACCTGGTCATGTCCGTGTTGGTAATACTATTAGGTATTCATCGAGATCTGTGTATTCACAAGGGTGTGCTTTTTACATGTTCCATACTCCTCCGAAGTCGGAGAGTATCTGATTGCACGGTGAGGAACCACCAGTCTGCACACCAATAAGTCAGACATTGGACAACGGATACTCACGCAAATCTCAGGTCCTGTATGACATCACACTGATGTTGGACAACAGGATGTCTTCATCCGACATACAGGACTTCACGCTGGAGATCACAGCCAGCGAACACAAGCAAGCAAACATGTTCCATATAAAGATCGGCTCTGCTATGAAGGGGTTACAGACAAACTTCGGGCACAGAACAATTATTGAATTGATGGATTGAATTATCTGATTGATTGATTCATTGATTGAATTATTTGATTGATAATTGTAATTATTTGATTGATAATTGTAATTATTTGATAGATCAGTTGAATTAACTAGTTTATTGAGTCAGTTATTAGATTTTTTTGGTGTGCATACCCTATTTACAGGACATTGCAGTCAACACCAGCATTTTTTCAGCTGCTGTTGATACCTTGGCAAGTTTTATGTTCAGTAGTTTGCCATTGCTTTCTAAACGACCGGCTTACATACCTTTCTGTAAAAAACCAACGCGACATGATCCGCTGCCGAATCTTGCACAGCTGTGTTTCGTACGTGAGTATATGGGACTACGAACAGCGTCCTTAATCCCTTTGCTAGGGAGACCGGCCAGTTATTAGATACCCACTTGAATTTGATTAATTAAAGGGTTTAATTTACCAATTGCAATTTTAATTGATCAGTTACTACCACCTTATGGACAGATCAGAACAAATCATTATTCTGCGCCTCAGAACAGGTCACAAAATATTACACGACCACATACATATAAAATTAATGATTGGCAAATCCACCATGTGCACATGTTGATTGGTGCCGCAGACAGCAGATCACATAACTCTAAGACTGCCTAAAATACAACATTTCTAGGTGAAGATGCCTCCAAGCGATGGAGCCTATTTCTTGTCACACCACAAGAATTCCCTGCCCCGGATGCTGAGATACAATTCTGGTGTCCCTATTTAAGGAAAGGACGCGAATGAACCGGCTCTTTCCTCACAAGAACTACAAGCCTCATAGGCATCCACACCTATATCAAGTTTAAAAAATGTGCCATGGCCTAAATTGTTATTAGGATCAAAGAATTGTGTGATGAGAATTGATAACTCCCCACACTGGTATAGTCGGTACTCAGATGTCATAAACTACTCTGAGTTTCTTTGCCTGCCAAAAGAAGAAGAAGAAGAATTGATCACTTGGTATTTGAATGATTGGGTTGAGTGCTTTGAGGAAGCTAGTGATCATGTCAGATGGTGAACCATTATTGTCCATACTAATCGGCATTTCATAAAATAATAATAATAGTAATAATGTACGTAGCTTGTTCACTGAGCTGAGATCCTCCTTGTTAGTTAGTTAGTTAGTTAGTTAGTCGACAGATCATCCTCGTTGCACATCGGACCATTCAGTCCATAAGTGCTCGGATCCCCTCCTCAGCAAATCCCGCAGCGTGTAGCGGCTAACGACGCCAGTTCTGTGTTGGTTTATCAATCTTCTTTGGCTTCCTGCGTAGTGTTCTTGTTTGGCCACCCCTCTTTTAATTTGCTGCTCCCGCAGTCTGGCCATTGTTGTAGATTCACAGTCATCACTTGGTTCTTGCAAAAGTCTCACTTCTCGTAGAGCATTCAGAATGTCAGCCTGGTCCATGGCGCGTCCGCCCTCCACAGTAGCCTCACCTGCGAGCTTGTCAGCCCGCTCATTTCCTTGTACTCCCGCATGACCTGGCACGAAGATGAAACTAATCTTTGCCAGCCGAGACCGCTCCAGAGGCAGCAACCATTCTCTTCGGATCGACCCCTCCTCTATCCTCTTGATCATGTTCATTGAGTCGCTAAGGAAACAAGCCCTAGTGAATGTCTGTGTCTCGAGCCATGTTATTGCTTTACTTACTGCCATGACTTCCATGGTCAGGCTACTTGTGGTTTCAGTGAAAGCACCAGAGTCCTCCTTCACAATTCTCCCTCCGGCCCGAGCTGTAAAGGCCCATGAGCTTCTCACATGTCGGACGACCGACCCATCTGTGTAGATGACCGCGTCACTGTCTAGCGAATTCTCGAAAATCAACGCTTGTACTTCAGCCTCCACAGCAGCCGGATTTTCTTGTCTGCATTTTCTATCTAGTTGGATGCAAACTGAAAAGGATGTGCAGAAGTCTGTTGGCACTTGCACCCACTCCTCGCCAGGTTCTAAGTCCTCAAGTGAACACACCTGTTGAAGAATGTCTTCGGCTTGACCCATCCACGACCGTCCTCTTTTTAACCTGCTGCCCTTCACCTTCCTAATTTCACTATGCAGTGGATGCTGTGTGTTTGCGTTAATTCTGAGGTAGGCGCGTGCCCTGCAAACTTGCATTCTCTCTTCAATGGTTGGAAAATCAAGAAGGTAGCGCATCGCCCTGCATGCTGTATCTCTTGTACATCCAAGAATAATGCGCATAGCTTCATTCTGTATCCTTTCCATCCTTTCTATCTGCTTATGGCTGAGAGTCAGGATTGCCATTGCATACTCCAAAACAGACATGACCAGCCCCTCGTACAGAAGACATAGATGGCGCTGCTCACAGTTTGCTGCCGCCATCACCCGCATCGCTGCCAAGCCCCGCTTGGCCTTTGTTATCACCTGGTCTATGTGCACATTATAAGCAAGGCTTCGATCAAACCGTATCCCCAGGTAATTCATTGCCTGCGTTCTTTCCACCGTCTCTGAACACAGCATTACAGTTGGTGTTGGATTGTTGACAATATGATTATTCAACGAGAACCAAGTCACTGTTGCCTTTGTTGGGTTGACCATTGCCCCAGCTTCATCACACCAAGTACTTATGCGATTGAGTTCGGTTTGTAGTTCCACAGCAACCTCCTCTCTATCCTTACCCTGACGATACACTAAAACATCATCGGCATATGACAATGTCCTGCCAGGTCCAGTGATCTGCTCACTGGTGATTCTCACTGTGTAGGCGTTGAACAGTACCGGAGATAATGGTGATCCCTGTGGTAGGCCAGGATATATTGTTGTTGGTTCCGAAGTCCAACTGCCACATCTAAAAACTACTTTCCGTTGGAAGAGGGCTGCAGCGATCCAACTAAGGAGGAATGGACTTACGTTTAGTTCAAGAAGCTGAAACATTAAAAAATCCAGTGGTACTCTGTTGTATGCGTCCTCAAGATCAATCGCTGCAGCAACAGTTTCAGTGCCTGAGTGGAAACCTTCATAGACATCATGGGCAAAGACTGCTGCATTGGTCCAGGTTTCTCTTTTTGGACGGTACCCACCCAGGGTAGGTGGGAAAACACCTTGCCTCTCTAGTTGGCTTGATATTTTCCTGGCAATTACCTTCTCCAGCAGCTTGCCTACTGTATTCTGCATGGTTATAATTCGATATCCCTGAATTTTTTTGTGGTCTTTGTCAGGCTTCGGCAAGGGAATCAGATAGCTATGTAACCATTCCTCCTTGATGCTAGCACTCCCTATACTGTTGTTGTACATGTCTGCTAGTTTCTCTAGCTCATTGTCGGTACACCTATTTATGTCGTCGTATCTTATGCCATCAGGACCTGGAGCGCTGTTTTTTGATCGTCGAAGCACAGCCTTGATTTCTTTCACTGTCACTGTGTCTTCATCCGAAGTGTTCTGGGCCTTGCATCTGTCTGAGGTGACCTCCTTGGCCAGATTCCGGCCTCCCATGTCTGTCTGGTTGCTCTGCTCAAGGTAGCGTTCAAAGAGGGCTTTGCCCTTGTCCTCATCAGTCCTCTGCCAGATGAGGTCAGCACCTTGGAAGTCAGAAATGCTCTTATTCTTGACTACCCCACTCATGCTTTTATGTAGTCGCCAGAACAATTTCAGTGACTTGTCTGTGCTTACTCTTTGACACACCTCTGCCCATTTTTCGCTTTTAACCACCTTGACCAGTTTTTTGAAATAGCTTACTTTTGTGTGCATCTCTCTTTCTAAGTGCAAGCAGGGACTAGGATGACCAGCTCTGTTCTTCTTGGCATTTTGCCATCTCCTTACAGCACTACGCTTATCCACCCAAGCCTTCTCCACCTCGAAACTCCACCACGGTGGCTGCTCCCAGCTTTTTCTCCTGCCCTGAAACGTTCTGCGCTTGTCACGTCTTATTTTGCTCACCACATCTTGCCCTGTACTGTCATACTGGAACGTCTTTACCTTTAGCTTGTGCTGCCTGGTTCTGCCTTTCTCCACCAATATGCTGCAAGGGTGGTGGTCGCTGCCATGGTGTCCTAGGACACCCCATCTACACACTGTAGTGAGTGAAGGTGAAACTAGCGCCAGATCAATAGCACTGTCCTCATCGCCTGGACGGCTTGCTGTCCTGGTGACACAGCCACTGTTGATACAAACCAGGTCGATGGTTTCCAGTGCAGTCTCGAGCTCCTCCCCTTGTGTATTGGAGGAAGTGTTTCCCCATGATCTGCCTTTAGCG
This sequence comes from Cepaea nemoralis, assembly GCA_014155875.1. Taxonomy (NCBI): domain Eukaryota; kingdom Metazoa; phylum Mollusca; class Gastropoda; order Stylommatophora; family Helicidae; genus Cepaea; species Cepaea nemoralis. The sequence continues at coordinate 450,540 of JACEFZ010002870.1, forward strand.
TTGAAGTCACCACAGAAAATAACATTTCTCTCGTGGCCTAATATGCCACTTAAGCACTGCCACTTCTGGGCGTCCACACTCGCATTGCGGGCATAAACATTAACCAACACGAATGGTATACTGGAATGAACTCTCAACGCCTGTATTTGTATATCGTCACTGTCCCAACTGGACATGTCTAGCTCTGACACCACCATGCTGTCGCGAACGAGAATCGCCGTTCCCAGATGTCGTCTGTTGTAGAAACATTTGAAGCCGGCAATTCGGAGTAGCTGATCGCCCAGTCTCGTCTCCTGGAGTGCTACAATGTCGTTCCTGTAAACTAGGGTTTCTAAAATAGAGCCCCGTTGTTTTACACTGGCACAGTTCCAATATAGAATACGGATGTTCCTGAGTCCTAGACGGTGACACTTGAGTCTAAAACGTCTCAAACCCCCGCGCTTACCTTGCTTCTTTGTCCCTGCGCGGCTACCACGCCGCTTCGTTATGTTGACTGTTGATCGCTCGGAAAGAAGACGTTCTTCCGCCATGTTGAAAAAACGTAAACACAGACTGCTGATAACCACACACGCTGCTGAAAATTCACTCAAGGATGGCTTCGCTCGATGCACGAACTCCGTAGCACCCGCACAGATCTTGAGTAGAAACTCCTGGTTTTACATCCTGGCACACCAATTACACGCAAGAGATGAATAAATCCATCCCTTACGCGAAAAAGTTAACGAACACCGAGATCCTCCTTGTAAGATCTTACAAATAATGAGCGGAGCACCAGTGGATACCTTCATGTTACATAAGGATGGTCCTCGAATGCAATAAATCAACCAGTCAGTGAATTAATCAAACAATCAATCAACCAGTTAGTGAATTAACGAAGCAATCAACCAACCAGTCAGTGAATTAACCAATCAATCAAGCAATGAATTAACCAATCAATCAAGCAGTGAATTAACCAATCAATCAATCAACCAATCAATGAATTAACCAAGCAATTGATCAACCAATCAATTTATTAACTGAGTTGTCAACCAACCAATTAGTGAATTAACCACACACTCAATCAACCAATTAATGAGTTAACCAACCAAGCAGTCAACCAGTTGTTCAATTAACCAAGCACTCAACGAATTGACCAGCCAGTCAATTAGCGAATCAACAGATGATGTTATCGGATGAACATGAGTTATGTTGTGTATTTCAGAGCTGAGCGCAGCTTCAACCAGTCACTGCGGCGGCAACAGGATGAGGCATACCTGGAGTCTTTGCGAGCTGACCAGGAGAAGGTAAGTCATGGGGTGGGGGGCGCGGAGAAAGAACATGAGGCAGAATATGTGAGGGGGCTTCACATGAAAACCTTAAAAGTGTGATCAACGAAAATGTGGTATTTGAGAAGAATGTTGAGACTATCATTAACAGAGAAGAATGTTGAGATTGTCATGGACAGAGAAGAATGTTGAGATTGTTATGGAGGTGGTAGATCCTGTATATTACATGGTAGGTCTGGTATTTCTTCTGTATGTTACGTGGTAGATCTGATATCTGCCTCTGTATTATATGGTTGGTTTGTCATACTTCTGTATGTGTATAGTATAATTATTATAAACTGTTATATTCCTCATTTCTATACAACACGAAATGCAAACTTTGAACAAACAGCCTGTCACACTGCAAGTTATTGAACCATTTCATCAAGCAAATTTATTACCATGCAGACATATCACTCTTGTTCATTTGTAGGACAAAAAGAAAAGAGAAGAGCGAGAAAAAGAAGAACTAGAAGAGATGAGAAAGCAACAGGAAAAAGAAGAAAAGGAGCAACAGTTTTTGGTGAGTCTGAGTTTATGATTTCTTTTCTTCATTCTCGTAACATATTCTTTTCTTCAATTTCATAACATCATTCTTTTCTTCATTCTCGTAACATCATTCTTTTCTTCAATCTCGTAACATCATTATTTTCTTCAATCTCATTACATCGTTCTTTTCTTCAATCTTGTTACATAATTTTTTTCTTCAATCTCGTAACATCATTCTTTTCTTCAATCTTGTAATATTATCAATGGTGTTAGTTTGTATTGATGGGTGTTCATGATTACCCCACTCCATGATGGGAAGATCTCAGCCAACAGTGGGCATATCCCCAGTCCTAGTGCCCCAGCAGCATAGTGTCTAGATGCTGGCTGGGTGGGCATGGGTTCAGAACCTCGTTGAGGTGAATGTCATTGATCTGGGCTAGCAGGTCGACTCAGAGGTGGAATCGTAAAGTTGATCTGGGCTAGCGGGTTGATTCAGCGGTGGACTTGTAAAATTGATCTGGGCTAGCAGGTCAACTCAGAGGTGGACTTGTAAAGTTGATCTGGGCTAGCGGGTCGATTCAGCGGTGGACTTGTAAAGTTGATCTGGGCTAGCAGTTCAACTCAGAGGTGGACTTTGCAAAATTGATCTGGGCTAGCAGGTCAACTCAGAGGTGGACTTGTAAAGTTGATCTGGGCTAGCAGGTCAACTCAGAGGTGGACTTGTAAAATTGATCTGGGCTAGCAGGTCAATTCAGCGGTGGACTTGTAAAGTTGATCTGGGCTAGCGGGTCGATTCAGCGGTGGACTTGTAAAGTTGATCTGGGCTAGCGGGTCGATTCAGCGGTGGACTTGTAAAGTTGATCTGGGCTAGCAGGTGGACTTGTAAAGTTGCATACCCCCAGTCCATGATTGGCATACCCCACTTCATGATTGGCATATCCCTGTCCATTCAGGCATACCCCCTGTCCATGTAGGCGTACTCCCCATCCATGTAGCCATACCCCAGTCCATCATTGGCATATCCCCGTCCAAGATTGGCACAACCCACTCCATGTAGGCATACCCCTGTCCATGTAGGCATACCCCATTCATGCTTCAATGTCCAGCCGCAGATGGACAATGTCCAAATTGACCAGAAGCACAACCAGCTGTCCATATAGGCATACCCCTGTCCATGTAGGCATACCCCCAGTCCATGATTGGCATGGCCCCATCCATGATTGACATATCCCCATCCATGTAGGCATACCTCTGTCCATGTAGGCATACCCCCAGTCCATGTAGGCATCCCCCCGTCCAAGTAGGCATTCCCCCATCCATGTAGAATACCCCCATCCGTGTACGCATCCCTCATCCATGTAAGCATACAATCTATCCATGTAGGCATACCCTCCATCCATGTAGGCATACCCTCATCCATGTAGGCATACCTCTAGTCCATGATTGCCATTCTCCAGCCAATGATGGATCTGTGAACATGTCCAGTCCATAATGTATCTGTAGACACCCCCAGTTGGAAGTCCAGGCAGACTCTGGTACAGCAACATGTCTAAGACTGTTGGGATACAGCCATCCTAGCTCAGATTGTGGAGCACTGCCCTGTGTGGCACATTGTTGCATGCACTGCATTGTAGCCATCATGTTGCAGATGTGTTGCAACATTTGCTGTTGTCTGGCATTAGTCATGGCATAGTTCAATCTGTTTGTTAGTGTGTGTTGTTGTTACATATCCCTTACAGGACGTTGCAGTCAACACCAACATTTTTCAGATACTGTTGATGTACTAGGCAAGATTACGCTCAGTAGTTTTCCATTGCTTTCTGAGCGACCAGCTCACATACCCCGTAAGTTACCAATGCGGAGAGAACCGCCACCATTTCTCGATCACATCACGTTTCTCATGAGTGTATACAGGATTATGGAGAAAGACGTAAACCCCTAGGCTAGGTTGTTTATCTCTCTGATATTTTCTTTCTAACAACTTTGCCAGGACCTACTCTTTACAATTTCCAACTGCCATGGGATTTTTTTCCATTCTGGGAGATGTGGATTTATAGAAGAATGCTGAAAATTAATTGGACAACCAAAATAAGAAATCTAGACATTTTGAGGGAAGCTAAGTCGTAAAGACAGCTTTTAACAAACATCAGAAAAGAAGCAATCATAATTTTTTGGCATCATCATGAGAAGATAAAAACTGGAACATGTTGTGACAACCGGAAAGATTTGCGGAAAGAAAAATAGAAGAAGGCAGGGTGAGAAGATTCTTGACAGTCTTGTGTCATGGCACGGAAGGGAGTCAGCACACAAATTTATCCATGCCATCGGAGATCACAATTTGTGGGGAAATATGATTGCCCACGCCAGCTCCAAGGCACTGGATGATGACAGAAGTAGTTCCGGCCAATGTATCTGCTTCTTCCGATAGAGGAAAGGGGAAAGGCGAGACGGACATATAATCAGATTGCTACTGGTACTATTGGTGTTGGAACTCTTCGCTGGCTGTTGAGGATGGGGACGGAGTGCTTATGGGAATGCCCCGAATGCTGTGATGTTGGTTCCTAAATCAATCAGTCAATCAATAAATAAATCAATCAATCTGCTTCTTCATTGGCCCTAACACTTGCATCCCCTGGCAAAAACAATATAAAAAATTGTGGGCCTCTGCAAATATTCAGTCCATTAGGAAATGAGAAGCTGTAAAGCGAGCTAGTCACATCATCTCAATGCAATGCCATTGTATATAAAGACCTCTCATGTCACATCTGTATAACAGTACCCAGATCGATAAAACCATGACGCTGTATAATGCTGTTGATGCTTTTATTGTCATCGTGCTTGTCTGGCTGTGATTCTGCAGGAGAAGGAGCAAAAGAAGAGTGAGATTGAAAGGCTCCTGCCACCAGAACCCGAACCCACCCACCCAGATTCCATCCGCATCGTGCTGAAGATTCCCAGTGGTTGCCGCATAGAGAGGAGGTTTCTTAGGAGTCAGTCCATCAAGGTAAGAATTGGCCTCACTATTGTGGTGTCTGGGAGAATCTGGTAGAGGTTTCATGGTTTCTGGGAGAATCTGGTAGAGGTTTCATGGTTTCTGGGAGAATCTGGTAGAGGTTTTGTGGTTTCTGGGAGAATCTGGTAGAGGTTTCTGGGAGAATCTGGTAGAGGTTTCATGGTTTCTGAGAGAATTTGGTAGAGGTTTCATGGCATCTGGGAGAATCTTGTAGAGGTTTCATGACCACTAGGAGAATCTGGTAGAGGTTTCATGGTTTCTCAGAGAATCTGGTAGAGGCTTCATGGTTTCTGGGAGAATCTGATAAAGGTTTCTGGGAGAATCTGGTAGAGGTTTCTGGGAGAATCTGGTAGAGGTTTCATGGTTTCTGGGAGAATTTGGTAGAAGTTTCATGGTTTCTGGGAGAATTTGGTAGAGATTTCATGGTTTCTTGGAGAATGTGGTAGAGATGTCATGGTTTTTGGGAGAATCTGGTAAGGGTTTCATGGTTTCTGGGAGAATCTAGTAGAGGTTTCATAGTTTCTGGGAGAATCTGGTAGAGGTTTCATGTTTTCTGGGAGAATCTGGTAAGGGTTTCATGGTTTCTGGGAGAATCTGGTAGAGGTTTCATGGTTACTGAGACAGTCTGGTTGAGTCTTCATGATTTCTCAAACAACCTGACGGAGATATGATTTCTGAGACAAATTGGATGTTTTTTTTTTTCTGTAAGTCAGATGCATTTATATACAAGTGAATCTTTGTATTATGTCTGTAAAGTTCAATTTATATTTAAATCTTCACTATTATTCTGTGAGTTCAATTTATATTTGAACCTTCACCATTATTCTGTAACTTTATTTAAACCCCAGCATTATTCTGTAAATTCAACTTACATTTGAACGTTTACCATTATTCTTTGATCTGTTCCAGTGGTTGTTTTACTACGTGTTCTGCCACAAAGAATGCCCCGATGATTTCCAGATTGTGACAAACTTTCCCAAGCGAACATTACCATGTGAGCCTAGAGATGGTGACACTGATCCCCCCTCATTTGAGGAAATTGGCCTGGGCAAATCGGAGATGCTGTTTGTTCACGATAACCAAGCATAGTTAAACTATTGGCAGGTGTGCGCATGTAGGTGTACGTATGTAGATGTACGTATGTAAGTGTATGTATGTAAGTGTGCATATGTAAGCATGTGTTGAGAAAATGCGTTACATATTTGTATGTAAGTCGCCTTTCCCTGTCTACTGTCTTCATAATCAGATGCATTTATTTACTCTTGCTCATTGTCTTGAGTCTGTTTGTTACTATTATTATTGTTATTTTTCCTGTTATTCTTGCTATGAGGGGGCTTCAAATGAAAACCTTAAATGTTTTTTTTTGGGGGGGTGGTGGGGGGGGGGGGGGGGGTGGTGGAGTGAATATATTCTGAAAAAGTACAGTTGAGTTGTTGAGTTGAGTTAAGAACCGACATAACTGCACTCAGGACATTCCCATACGTGCTCCGTCCCCTCATTCAACAGCCAGCGAAGAGTCATACTACTAATCGTTCCCACCGCTATCTGATTAAAAGTTGTCCTGGTCTTCCCTCTCAGTTTTGAGATTCTTCCAGAACCCCTGCCGATCCCCCGCAATCTCATTCTTTCCATATATGTGCTCTCAATCTGTTCCTCTGCCTTCTCCACCTGAAGAAGTAAAGTACAAATGTATAATTTTTTTATATATTCACCACTGCGTTCAATGCAAGTCCTCCAGCACTGATAAAGTGCTTGGATCCCCATAGAAAAAAACATTGCTCTTTATCACGTTTATAACCATTATGTGGTCACTACTCGGCTTGTCTGACCCAGTCGTGAACAGTCTGTCACAGAAGTCACGCCATTTTGAATGAAACCTCCTACTCCACTCATACACTTGCTGGACTGAAAGGCATGCAACACCATAATGGACTTTCATTTGCCGCGGAATTTTTATAGGTTTCACTCCTTTACTGATGAAACAACAGAGAACAGAACCTCTTTGGTGCATGTCAAAAGTGGGGCAGCCATCTTTAAACTGTCCTTATGATGTTGCCGTGTTCATCTGCACCATAATGTCACGTGCTTAACACTCTTGACATCCTTAACAACAATATTGATAGATTACATTCATTGACATAGTTATTGTAATTTCTATTACACTTTTAAGGTTTTTATTTGAAGCCCTTTAGTACTATTATTATTATAGGTTAACATATTCGTTTGTGGGATTAACTGTAAAGATATCACTAAGGGCATTCTGAAAAAACTTTGGTTGTTAATTCTCTGGAAGATGTTTTAAATTTTAAGTCCTTGGTGTTGTGATCACCTAGACCCTGAAAAGTTGGTGTAGAGAGTTTGTTTCTGACCCGGGTGATACTAGCGCACTGTAGGGAACCATTTTGCAGGGCTCTCATTTCCCAGAAACCAGCAGAATGTGTACGACCAGTGTTGGAACTTCACCTCTGTGCGGTTGTTATTCAGATATGTTCTTTCAAATGGCATCACTGCACTTTAGGCATTTCCATGGGTGCTCAGTTCTCCGATGCAGCGGCCATCCAAAATATGTCCCAGTGCATACACCCAGGTGAGTGTTGAGAAGTGCGACTTCCAAATTCTCTCTTATCTGATCCAAAGTGAATTCCAAATTCCCCCAATTCTATTTGAAGCGGGAACTGCCAGTTGAGAGTTTTCTCTTGGATGTAACTAGGTCATGATTCAGCGTGGCACATTCTGATTGGCTGAGACCAGGCCTAACTTGGTCATGTGTCCTCCACGTCTTGTAGATCTGTCATTGTGAATAGACTCGAACCTGTTGCCCAGTGGGGGTGTGTTCCTTAGAAAAAATTGAGTGGCGTGTTCCTGGTCATTAAACCCGCAGCATCTTCTGGGCTCGTGCACAACCACAACACCATGAGAACTCCAAACTACAAGCATGATGCATGTATGAGGGGCCTTCAAATGAAAACCTGAAATTCTATTTTTGGGTGAATGTATTCTGAAAAAGTAAAGAACAAATGTATCATTTTTCGATGTGGTCACCATTGTGTTCAATGCAAATCCCCCAGCACCGATAAAGTGCTGGGATTCCAGTAGATTCAATTCTCTTGGTCGTGTGTACTGTACCTCTTCATTGGACGGAAATGTCTCTTGCAGAAGTCAAGCCGTTGTAAAACTTCCGACTCCACTGCACTACCAGGGTTCAATACATCTGGGGTCACATTGCAGCAGGACCAAGTTGTTGTTATCATCATCATGTGCCGTGCTGATAAGCGCCATCTTACACAATCACATGGGTTAGCTCAGTGGTTATGTCTTGACCATGCCATGTGGCCAAGACATCCAGATATTTTCTTCTCTGCCTCTTCCTTGTTCTTTCCCCCTCAGTCTTGCAAGTTGTCACCAAGTTCTCTCGTTTATGTCTTCTCGTAACGTACCATACTATAAGTCCGGCGTGTTCGTAAACTGTTAAACGCAACTGAGCAATTAGTATGTCACTTAAATGTCTGGCTCGACACAACAATCGTAAAAGCAAAATGAACAAATGTTCAACGCTGGAACCGCAAGGTAAATGACTTTGAAGATAACGGCCATGCTGAAGATTTTGATAGGTAATAACATTTAATAAGAGCTCACAGTCAGTTTGAGATTTATATCAATTCTATCCATACCTAGGGGCTTGTTGTTGCCAAGCAGGACCTAGTTTTATTTACAGGAACTCATTGATACTCAACACTAACCTGCTTACATAGATATTGTACCTTTGTATCTTCCATTGCCCTTCTGTCATTCTGCCTGAAGTTCTCCTTTGCCGCTCTGCACGATATAGGTCTAGGTACCCCGTAAGTTCTGTAGCGACACCTTGTAGCAATCCCTGTATATCTTCTTTCCCTGCTATCTCTGTCGCAGCCACTGCTTTATGTGCCAACACTATTCCATCGCCAACATTTGCATTTTCACGGCCTGCTCTTACATTCCCAATCCATGTCCTTCTTGTTGTCCTCTGACGTATTTGCTGTTTACCGACAGTTTCTTAGTTTCTTGTGGGGTTTTCCCTATATGATTTTCTACCGCCTTTTCCGATGACGTCATTCTGTCTAAACGCTATGTGGCATAACGTGCCCAAACAATTTTGACTGTCTGCATCTTGTCTGTCTATGATTCTGTTGACAGGAAAGCTGCCCTGATCTTGCAAGACTTAACTCCTGTCTTCACACTTAAACATGCCTGCGGAGCATGGGAGACTAACAGCAACCCGAAAATCTCCTTCACGTTGCACACATTAAATAAGTGTTAATAAACATATGTTTCAAGGCAGATAGTGTGTTTAAAAACGTAACCACGTGGCTGTGAGTGTGTTCGTGTACATAATGTGTGTTCATGTATGTAATGTGTGTGATCATCTAGGTTATGTGTGTTCATGTACATAATGAGTGTGTTCATGCTCATAGTAAGTGTGTGAGTTAGTCAACAGATTGTTCTGACTACACATTGAACCATTCAGTCCTATACTCAGATCTCCTCCTTACTATCTCCAGCCTGACCATAGCTTTACTTACTGCCATTACCTCCATAGTCAAGCTACTTAGTGTCAAGGTGGGCGAAGACACTGCAGTCTTCCTTCACAGTTCTACCTCTGATCTGAGCCGTAAAAGCCCACGAGCTCCTCACATGTCAACTGACCCTTTTGTGTAGATGACTACATCACCCTTAGATTAATTCTCAGATATCCAGGTCCGAACTCCTATCTCCACAGTTACTGGGTTGTGTGGTATGCACCCCCTACCCAGTCTGATGCATACAGAAAAGGGTCAGTCTCTGTTGGCGCTTGTGTTTGTTCTTCACCAGTTCTGTGTCCTCAAGTTTCAGATCTGTCCAGTGCACAGCGAGTGTGTTTGGGAATGTAATGAGTGTCCTATCATCTCATCTCATCTCATCCCATCTCATCTTGTATTGTTCCTCCTGTACCTTGTGGTGTCGAGGTGAAGTATAAACAGCGGGAGAGTGCCTGTCTATGAGTATGTCTTTGTGTACTGATTGTGTCTGTGTATGTAATGAATGTGTTTTGTGTACGTAATCATCATGATTTTGGTATGTAGTGTGTGTGTGTTCTTGAGTGTAATCATCATGTTTATGTATGTAGCGAATGTGTTCTTGTGTGTAATGATTCTGCTTATGTATGTAGTGAGTGTGGTTTTGTATATCATGGCTGTGTTTATGTATGTAATGAGTATGTTCTTTTACGTCATGATTTTCTTTATGTAATGAATGTGTCCTCATTATGTATTGACTGTGTTTGTGTATGTAATTATTGTGTTCTTGCATGCAAGTTTTGTGTATGTAGTGTGTTTTTGTATGTAATGATTGTGTTTCTGTGTGTAGTCATTATGTTTTTGTACTTAAGCAGAACTGGTTGTTTTGCTGTTGTACACACTATGACCTGACTGCTTTACTGTTGTATGCAGTGTTATCTGGCTGTTGTTGTATGCAATGCTACCTGGCTGCTTTGCCGATAACCAATAGAATGTATATAATTACATTTTTAAAGTACATCTATTTTCTTGCATTTTGTCAGATCTTTGTTTGTGTGTGTGTTTGTTTTAACCGGCTGCATGATTGTTATGCTGTTGTTTTGTTTACAATCGGGCACATAGTGAGCCAAAGATTTTTACCCTTTGTGTGATTCCTGGCTGGAGTTGTACCACGCACATATACAGATTTCTTGTGAAGACTTTCAGTTGTATGTGTGTGACTCATTGTCCAAATCAGCATTTGTAGAACTGAGTTCTACATCAGCCACCGGCAACCTATGGCATGTGTGACAGCAGTGGTACGTGGAATGATTTTCAATGACATGCATAGTGAATTGAAATACAGAATATGATTTCATTTTTTTCTAGTTGAATTTTAATTTAAATAGCTGTTTTATAATCCCTTCAAAATGAAAATTGTTACACACTGGAGGTAAAGATGTAATCCAATGCAAACAATTGATGTGAATGTGGTGCAACAAAGACTGACCTGGGAAAAGTTCTGTTTCCATCCTAGCCTTGCCCTCTCTCCCCATCACCCCACCATCAACTCTCTAGTTCTTTCACTGTCATATACTCATGCCAGTACAGTCTGTTGACCCATAACACAAAAGTTGGTGTTTAAGTAATGCAACGCTGTTAAAATATTTTGTTTTTCAAACCATTGAACTTTCTGTCTTAAAACATATGCATAAGGAAATTTTATAATCAAATTTGAAAATAATATGTTCAGAACTTCCATTTTTCAAAACATAAAATCCTATTTATATTAAAGTATTGAATAATCTGCAAAGGAACAGAATAGGTATTGAATAATCTGATCCACGACTCCGGTGATCGTGTGAGATGACAAAACATAACCACCTATGCTTATCGGCATGGCACACGATGATGATGAACCTGTACAGAATAAAATAGATATTTAATGTATTGGAAATGTGTGAACTCCAGGCCAGATTAACTTATTGAAGTGGTATTTGTATCTAAAAATATGCTAGGTTTCGGTTGGCACAATGGGAAAGTGACTGCCAATTCCATCTAGGATGAACTTTATTGTTCATAGGCTTTTGTGGTGACATTCTGTTCATTTTGCACAGAGTGCTTGAGCGGGCCGTTGTTTGTCGAGACTCCTGTCTTTTCCACTTTTCACATGGGGCAGTGGGGAACATTTTATGTGATATTCACTGGCACGGGAACGGAGCATAATGGGGACGACCCTTTGCTGTGATGTTGGAACCGCGACTAACTAATTAACTAACTGGCACGTTGAATGACATTGCAACATAACTTCAACACAGAACTACAATCAGGTCGCTGACCCCTGCTCTGCGCCAACATGTTTTCATATTTCGTTGTTGATGAAAGGTTAATATGTCAGTGGTTTTTAGACATGAGATTATCATAGTATTTCATTGATGAAAGGTGAATATGTCAGTGGTTTTTAGACATGAGATTGTCATAGTATTTCATTGATGAAAGATAATGAGTCCCTGAAATGTGGTTGGAAGATAGTTTTTTGTTTGCTCAATTTGAACTCAAAATATAGTCCATCGCATGCTACTAATTTTGCATGTGGATTAGCGTTCTCTATTACCAGTCTCCCTTGCCATCAAGCGAACCCACTCCAACTTCTGAGACACTTGTAATTTAAGCACCCAAGTCAAGGATGAGAAGTCAACATTTTAGTCCAACCGACCGGTGTAGGGGTTAAACCTGGAACATCAACAACAGCACACTGGAAGTTTAAGAGCGAGTGCTCTTATAAATTCGGCCATGCTGGCTTCATTGGAAGGTAATGAATTATTGGGTTTTAATGAGAGATAATGTGGTTTCATAGGTGAGGTCATTAACCACCTGGATTCATAGGTGAGGTAATTAACCATGTGGTTTCATAGGTGAGATAATTAACCATGTGGTTTCATAGCAGAGGTAATTTACCACATGGTTTCATAGGTGAGGTAATTAACTACATAGTTTCATAGGTGAGGTAACTAGTGGTTGGGTCTATAAATGAAAGATATTAAGTGGTTGTCAGCTTCTGTAGCTTAGGGTTGACAACCCAATTTCACAATCCTAGCATTCTGGGTTTAAAGCCATGGCTAGCTGATTTGGGAGCAGACTGCTTTGTGTTGATTTTCACAACGGTACGAGCATCAGCTGTTCAGAAGCTAGCGGCACAATACTGAACATAAAATTACCCAGAAAATCACAAACACCAAAAAATGGTGAGGTTGATTGCAATGTTTTGTAAAGGATATGTGACAAACTAATGAATGGTGGAAGATTTAAATGGGAAGTAATCAGGCATTATATTTATAGATTGAGTGTTGAGTTATATTTGGGAGGTAATGAGTCATTTAGTTGTGTATGTTAGGTAAGGATTGATTGGGTTTATAAAAGTAATGTTATGATTGGTTGGGTTTTATTAATGTGAGGTACTCAGTGATTGGATATTTACTATGTCAAAGGTAATAGTTGTTAGGTTTTATCTGTGAAGTAATTAATCATTAGATTAAACTTGTTTGGGTAGTAGATGGAATGTAATGAGTTATTAACTCATTTGGTTAATAGATACAAGTTATTAACTCGTCTTTGTAAGCCGACCATAATTTAGAACATGTAAACATTAAACAGGGGGGGGGGGTTTAAATGAGAGATGCCCGGCTTCATTGCACTTGGCTTTGAAAATATTGAATCTCCAGTGCTCCAACCACAAGTCATCTTTCGAGAGAAAATGCAGTTCATTTTCGAAGAAGACGGCTGTCTATACAAATCCCAGAACCTGCACACGCATTATCGCATAAGGCAGCCGCCAAAGTGCTGGCAGCTAGCCGCCCGCCATTTTCTGAAACTGGAACTTTACAATACAGCAAATGAGTTCACAAACAAAGCATTCTGAAAGAAATCCACAGCTCAAGTAATCAAGCTTGAGAAGTGCAGCTGGGAGATAATGGGTGGTGGAGGTTTATGTAAGGTAAGGTAATCATTGGTGGGAGGTACTCACTGGATTTATACAAGTAAAGTAATGAGTCATTGGTTATTTGATGAAAAGTCATCCACAAGAAGATGGGAAAGACAGAATTCTGCATGGATCAGACTTATCTAGGATCAAATATTCAGAAATTATTGATGGACCAGCAAAGTTTGTTACTGATGGATGTAGTGTTTGTGGGCTGGTTGTGCATCTGGTCAATTTGGTCATTGCCCATCTGCGGCTGGACATTGCAGGTTTGTGTAATTCTATGCAAGAACTTGAGGCTGTGGTGGCGCAGTGACTAGCGCACTGATGTTCTGATGGTCAGTATTATGTAGCTGTATGATTAAATCCCTGCAGGTTCAGATTTGTTTCATCTGCAGGGTTGCCCACTCAACCCAGGCTAACTTGGGTATAAAGAAATTACCTGGGAAGAAAAGGGGGTTGGTGTTAGCCATATCACCCACTGGGTGCTGAGTGACCTAAACATGTGGAGGTGGCACCATATACCCTGTTTGCCTGAGGGGGGGGGGGGTCTTGCTTATTTCATGGGAGAACTGGTGTGTAAATCTGTCAGTGCTTGGTGATGGGAGTCATGTAAATCTGTCATTATGTGCAGTTTGAACTCATGCAAATCTGTCATGTCATGATTGGACTGATGTGAATCTGTCATAAGATGATTTAACCAATGTACATCTGTCATGATTGACCTACAGTGCATCTTTTAGTCGTTGATGATTGAATTTCTTGAAAAACCTTCAGGGCTTTAATATTCAACTTGTGTAAACCAGCAGTTGATGATTACGCCTGTGTAAATCTGTCATGTTTGATGATTGAACTTGTGTAAATCTGTCAACAAATAATCATTGAGCTTGTGAAAAACTATGAACAATTGATGACTGAAGAAATGTAAATCTGCCAGAAGCCACTGTTGAGTGAGACAATCTGAACCAGTTGTACTCTACTGATGATTGAAGTGATGTGATCTGTGACATGTTACTAATGATTGAAGTGATGTGAATCTGTCACAAGTCACTAATGATTGAAGTAATGTGAATCTGTCACAAGCTTCTAATGATTGTTGTAATATGAATCTGCCACAAGCCACACATGATTGAAGTGATGTAAATCTGTGACATGTTACTAATGGTTGAAGTGATGTGAATCTGCCACAAGCCACAAATGATTGAAGTGATGTGAATCTGTCACAACCCACTAATGATTGAAGTGATGTTAATTAATCTATCTCAAGCTTCTAATGTTTGTAGTAATGTGAATCTCTCACATGCTACTAATGATTGGAGTAATGTGAATCTCTCACACGCTACTAATGATTGGAGTAATGTGGATCTCTCACACGCTAAAAATGATTGTAGTAATGTGAATCTGTCATACACTACTAATTATTGGAGTAATGTGAATCTCTCACATGCTACTGATGATTGGAGTAATGTGAATCTGTCACAACCCACTAATGATTGAGGTGATGTGAATCTGTCACAAGTTTATAATGATTGTAGTAATGTGAATCTGTCGCAAGTCACTAATGATTGGTACATATCACTGGTGACCGAAATATTTCACACCTGTGAAAGCTCCAGGTGAATGACATCATGTAAATGTCCCACACATCGGTAATGACTGAGTTAGTGTAAATCAAAAAGAAACAATTACAACATTGTAAATTTAAGCCATTTATGTTAGAATGCTTGAGAGAAATCAATCAGTAAAGAAACACTTAAACAACAAAGTGTGGTGTGTGATGATGTTGAAATCTTGACTGGATGTGTGATTTTATGTGATGTGTGGAGTGAGATGTTGATATCTTGACAGGCTGTGTGATTCTGTGTGATGTGTGGAGTGAGATGTTTAAATCTTGACTGGCTGTGTGATGTGTGGAGTGAGATGTTGAAATCTTGACTGGATGTGTGATTCTATGTTTTGTGTGGAGTAAGATGTTGATATCTCGACTGGCTGTGTTATGTGTGGAGTGAGATGTTGGTATCTCGACTGGCTGTGTTATGTGTGGAGTGAGACGTTGATATCTCGACTGGCTGTGTTATGTGTGGAGTGAGATGTTGATATCTCGACTGGCTGTGTTATGTGTGGAGTGAGATGTTGGTATCTCGACTGGCTGTGTTATGTGTGGAGTGAGACGTTGATATCTCGACTGGCTGTGTTATGTGTGGAGTGAGACGTTGATATCTCGACTGGCTGTGTTATGTGTGGAGTGAGACGTTGATATCTCGACTGGCTGTGTTATGTGTGGAGTGAGACGTTGATATCTCGACTGGCTGTGTGATTCTGTGTTATGTGTTTGTTGTTCGTTGATGAGAAACATCAACAGCTGTCTTTTCTAATTTATGAATAAAAACCAGGATGTGCTCATTAATATTGCGTTATGTGTCCCACACTCGATGTACCAGGATTGTCACATTGTCTCTGATGTTCTTGTTCTTCTTTTGTCCACCATCCCCAATGGATGAATACCTCAACCAACCTGGTCCCCTCTCCCCTGTCTGTGATGAGTTCTGGTGTTTTTATATTGTTTGTGGTGTGTGTGTTTTCACATTGTGATGTGCTTCAGTGATTGTTGCAATGTTCATGATATGCTCCAGTGTTTTGTTGTCATATTGTAATGTTTTCTAGATTTCACATTGTTTGTGGTATGTTGTAAGATTTCACAAGTTTGTGTTATTTATGTTCTAAGTGTTCACATTGTTTGTATTATGTTCTAGATTTTCACATTGTTTGTGTTATTTTATAGGTTTTTCACATTGTGTTATTTTATAGGTTTTTACATTGTGTTATTTTATAGTTTTTCATATTGTGTTATTTTATAGGTTTTCATATTGTGTTATTTTATAACACTATCCAGTGCCGTCCACCGGGCGCTGGAACGCAAATTATTCCTCCCCACGACGCTTGACGGCAGAAGTGGAAGATGATGATGATGATGTTATTTTATAGGTTTTCACATTGTTTGTGTTATTTTATATGTTTAACCTTGTTTGTGTTATTTTATAGGTTTTCACATTGTGTGTGTAATATTTTAACGATTTGACATTCTTGAGTTTTCTAGAATCTTCACATTGTTTATGGTGTTTTAGGGATTTGACATTGTTTATGGTGTGTTGTAAGGTTTTCACATTGTTTTCAGTGTGAGCATGTTTGTGTCATGCTCTATATTTTTCATATTGCTTGTGTTATGTTCTAGTTTTTCTCATTGTTTGTGTCATTTTCTAGAGTTTTCACATTGTTTGTGTCATGTTCCAGAGTTTTCACATTGTGTCATGTTCTAGGTTTTCACATTGTGTCTGCCTATATTCTAGGTTTTCACATTGTGTCAGCTTATATTCTAGGTTTTCTCATTGTTTGTGTCATGTTCTATAGTTTTCACATTTTGTGTGTCATGTTTCAGAGTTTTCACATTGTGTCATGTTCTAGGTTTTCACATTGTTTGTGTCATGTTCTAGGTTTTCACATTGTGTCTGCCTATATTCTAGGTTTTCACATTGTGTCTGCCTATATTCTAGGTTTTCACATTGTGTCTGCTTATATTCTAGGTTTTCTCATTGTTTGTGTCATGTTCTATAGTTTTCACATTTTTTGTGTCATGTTTCAGAGTTTTCACATTGTGTCATGTTCTAGGTTTTCACATTGTTTGTGTTATGTTCTAGGTTTTCACATTTGTGTTATGTTCTAGGTTTTCACATTGTGTGTGTTATTTTCTAGGTTTTCACATTGATTGTGTCAGTTCTAGTATTTTCTCATTGTTTGTGTCATTTTCTAGAGTTTTCACATTGTTTGTGTTATGTTATAGATCTTCTCATTGTCAGTGTCATGTTCCAGAGTTTTCACATTGTTTTCAGTGTGATCTAGGTTCTCACATTGTTTGTGTCATGCTCTATATTTTTCATATTGCTTGTGTTATGTTCTAGTTTTTCTCATTGTTTGTGTCATTTTCTAGAGTTTTCACATTGTTTGTGTCATGTTCCAGAGTTTTCACATTGTTTGTATTATGTTCTTGAGTTTTCACATTGTTTGTATTATGTTCTAGGTTTTCACATTGTTTGTATTATGTTCTAGGTTTTCACATTGTTTGTATTATGTTCTAGATTTTCACATTGTATTATGTTCTAGGTTTCACATTGATTGTGCTATGTTCTAGTGTTCTCACATTGTTTGCTGTGTGTTCTAGGGTTCTGACATTTCTTATAGTTGTATATATTGTGTATGTCCTCTTTGTTTAAATGGAAAGCCATCATACAGTATATTATTTATGTTGTATTTGTGTAAATGGAAAGCCATCATACAGTATATTATTTATGTTGTATTTGTGTAAATGGAAAGCCATCATACAGTATATTATTTATGTTGTATTTGTGTAATGGAAAGCCATCATACAGTATATTATTTATGTTGTATTTGTGTAAATGGAAAGCCATCATACAGTATATTATTTATGTTGTATTTGTGTAAATGGAAAGCCATCATACAGTATATTATTTATGTTGTATTTGTGTAAATGGAAAGCCATCATACAGTATATTATTATGTTGTATTTGTGTAAATGGAAAGCCATCATACAGAATATTATTTATGTTGTATTTGTGTAAATGGAAAGCCATCATACAGTATATTATTTATGTTGTATTTGTGTAAATGGAAAGCCATCATACAGTATATTATTTATGTTGTATTTGTGTAAATGGAAAGCCATCATACAGTATATTATTTATGTTGTATTTGTTTAAATGGAAAGCCATCATACAGTATATTATTTATGTTGTATTTGTGTAAATGGAAAGCCATCATACAGTATATTATTTATGTTGTATTTGTGTAAATGGAAAGCCATCATACAGTATATTATTTATGTTGTATTTGTGTAAATGGAAAGCCATCATACAGTATATTATTTATGTTGTATTTGTGTAAATGGAAAGCCATCGTACAGTATATTATTTATGTTGTATTTGTTTAAATGGAAAGCCATCGTACAGTATATTATTTATGTTGTATATGTTTAAATGGAAAGCCATCGTACAGTATATTATTTATGTTGTATTTGTGTAAATGGAAAGACATCGTACAATATATTATTTATGTTGTATTTGTGTACATGGAAAGACATCGTACAATATACTGTTTATGTTGTCTTTGTAGCATGGTCAAGACAGGAACATAGAGTTGATCCACGACTCTGGTGATTGTGTGAGATGGCAGAACATGACCACCTACGCTTGTCGGCATGGCACATGATGATGATGATATTATTTGTGTGTATTACTTAATCAATAAAGATTCCTGTTACAGTAATACTTTACACACAGGCATACAGTTGGACATGCATTACTGGCATAACTAATCTCAAAATGGCTATCCTGGCTTCAGAGGTCGCAGATTGTGAGAATTGTATGGATTATTTTGCCCTGGCCATACGGGAGTGGGGGAATGAACAGGCTAATAGTTGGTAAGGAATGCACCTCTTGGTGGTAGTTTACCTATGGATAAGGGAGATGTGCTCGTGCGAGTGTGGGACCAGGTGGAGGACAGACTGAGAAACCCTGTGTGGAAAGGATGAGATTGCGGGGTTGCTGGGGATCGGCAGAGAGGGAAGACCAGAAGAACTTTCAATCAGATAGCAGTGGGAATGATTAGTAGTATAACTCTTCGCTGGCTCTTGAACGAGGGGACGGAGCGCGTATGGGAATGTCCTGAGTGCAGTGATGTCGGTTCTTAGATCAACTCAACTCAAATCATCTCATATATACTCGGCTATGTAGAAGATAATCCACAAAGAAAGAAAATGTAATTTAGCTTACAAATCCGGAAATATAAAGTCAAAGCTGCATGTATCAGTAATCAAATTCAATTTAATCAACAAATCTTGAACATTTGAAGACTAAAATATGAACATTGCAGTAGTATTTTGTGGCATGTAAAAATCCAACAAAGAATTACAGATATCAGCATTTAGTGACAATTTAATCAATACAAATTGAACAGTTGAAGACTAAAATATGAACATTGCAGTAGTATTTTATGGCATGTAAAAATCCAACAAAGAATTACAGATATCAGCATTTAGTGACAATTTAATCAACAAAACTTGAACATTTGAAGACTAAAATATGAACATTGCAGTAGTATTTTGTGGCATGTAAAAATCCAACAAAGAATTACAGATATCAGCATTTAGTGACAACTTAATCAACACTAATTGAACAGTTGAAGACTTAACTATCAAAAGATGTATTAGCATTTTACGATATGTAATAAAACCAACGAATGACAAGTCTGTGACTTAATTGTGAGTCACCACAAGACTGGAAAATACAACAATTAACTTAAGATTCTTGGTAGCTTGCCATTCGTGAAATATGTTTTGTGAACTATAAATGTGATTATAATTTAATCACTATTGTAATAATTAAATACTGTAAAAATTCAATAATGTTAACATTCAGTAAGAAAGTTCAATAATTTGAAATTCAATATCAAAATCATCAAAATTCAACGTTAAAATTCAGTAATATCACAATTCAACAGTTAAGTTAGTTGCATATCCTTTACAGGACATCGCAGTCAACACCAGCATTTTTTTTTGCTGTTGTGATCCCTTAGCAAGTTTACATTCAGTAGTTTGCCAATTCTTTCTGAACGACCCGCACCCATATAATTTAATAAAAAAAACTAACGCAAGGCGGTCTGCTACCAAATCGCCAGCAGCTGTGTTTTGAACGCGGGTATGCGGGTATGCGGGATCACGAAGTGCCGTAACACCTTCGCCACGAAGCGGACAGTTCAACAGTAAGAACAACATTAACGGTAAAATGCAAACTTTATACAAGACATATATGGTCACATGGCAGATAAGGCCATTTCTAAACCATCATATGAGATGTGGTGAGCAGTTGTATTCCTCATTGCCTGTCCTTATGCAGTTTTAAGAAAATTGAAACATTCTCTGGGACCTATGTATAGAGACTTCTGACCCCACCCCCCCCCCCCCCCCCCCCCCTCCCACCCCATGTGCCGTACTGGTTGAAAACATTATTCCAGGCCATGACATGAGGTGTGCTGATCATTTCTCTTCCTCATCGTCATTCCTTACCATGCAAATCTCAGAAAATCGAAACTTGTCTGAGACCCATGTTCGTGAGGCTACTTTGACCCCAGACCTGTACTGGTTGAAAAAATTATCCTGTCTCGGCTCGGATTTGAACCTGGTCTATTGTCTTGGGAAGCCAGTGCTCTAATCACTATACCATGATAGTCCATTTTGTATATCTGACCACCTGTAGATGTTCAATGATGAATGAAAATGCATTATTTTATTATGATTCAGTTGTATACAGTTTTAAGGATTACGAGCATTCAAATATTGTATTAAATTGAGTATTCATGCTTACAGGCAAATGTAGACAAATCAAAGATTTGTAGATGTAACGAGAGAGAGAGAGAGAGACAGAGACAGACAGACAGACAGAGAGAGAGAGAGAGAGAGAGAGAGAAACATAGGGCCAGATAGAGACAGATGAAAGAGATTGATAAACAGAGAGAGGGAGGTCAGAGGGTAAGACAGAAACATATAGACATATGAGAGAGGGAGAAAGTGAGACAGGTCAGAGAGACAGAGTGAGTTGTAGTAGCTGTAGCAATAGCAGTAGCAGCAATAGTAATAGTAGTAGTATGAGCAGCAATAGTAGTAGTTGCAACAGCAGCAGTAGTAATAGTAGTAGTAGGAGCAGCAACAGTAGTAGTTGCAACAGCAGCAGTAGTAATAGTAGTAGTAGGAGCAGCAACAGTAGTAGTTGCAACAGCAGCAATAGTAATAGTAGTAGTATGAGCAGCAATAGTAGTAGTTGCAACAGCAGCAGTAGTAATAGTAGTAGTAGGAGCAGCAACAGTAGTAGTTGCAACAGCAGCAGTAGTAATAGTAGTAGTAGGAGCAGCAACAGTAGTAGTTGCAACAGCAGCAGTAGTAATAGTAGTAGTAGGAGCAGCAACAGTAGTAGTTGCAACAGCAGCAGTAGTAATAGTAGTAGTAGGAGCAGCAACAGTAGTAGTTGCAACAGCAGCAGTAGTAGTAGCAGCAATAGTAGTAGTAGTAGGAGCAGCAACAGTAGTAATTGCAACAGCAGTAGTAGTAGCGGCAGTAATAGTAGTAGTAGGAGCAGCAACAGTAGTAGTTGCAACAGCAGCAGTAGTAATAGTAGTAGTAGGAGCAGCAACAGTAGTAGTTGCAACAGCAGCAGTAGTAGTAGCAGCAATAGTAATAGTAGTAGTAGGAGCAGCAACAGTAGTAGTTGCAACAGCAGCAGTAGTAATAGTAGTAGTAGGAGCAGCAACAGTAGTAGTTGCAACAGCAGCAGTAGTAATAGTAGTAGTAGGAGCAGCAACAGTAGTAGTTGCAACAGCAGCAGTAGTAATAGTAGTAGTAGGAGCAGCAACAGTAGTAATTGCAACAGCAGCAGTAGTAGTAGCAGCAATAGTAATAGTAGTAGTAGGAGCAGCAACAGTAGTAGTTGCAACAGCAGCAGTAGTAATAGTAGTAGTAGGAGCAGCAACAGTAGTAGTTGCAACAGCAGCAGTAGTAATAGTAGTAGTAGGAGCAGCAACAGTAGTAGTTGCAACAGCAGCAGTAGTAATAGTAGTAGTAGGAGCAGCAACAGTAGTAGTTGCAACAGCAGCAGTAGTAATAGTAGTAGTAGGAGCAGCAACAGTAGTAGTTGCAACAGCAGCAGTAGTAATAGTAGGAGCAGCAACAGTAGTAGTTGCAACAGCAGCAGTAGTAATAGTAGTAGTAGGAGCAGCAACAGTAGTAGTTGCAACAGCAGCAGTAGTAATAGTAGTAGTAGGAGCAGCAACAGTAGTAGTTGCAACAGCAGCAGTAGTAATAGTAGTAGTAGGAGCAGCAACAGTAGTAGTTGCAACAGCAGCAGTAGTAATAGTAGTAGTAGGAGCAGCAACAGTAGTAATTACAACAGCAGCAGTAGTAATAGTAGTAGTAGGAGCAGCAACAGTAGTAGTTGCAGCAGTAGTAATAGTAGTAGTAGGAGCAGCAACAGTAGTAGTTGCAACAGCAGCAGTAGTAATAGTAGTAGTAGGAGCAGCAACAGTAGTAGTTGCAACAGCAGCAGTAATAGTAGCAGCAATAGTAATAGTAGTAGGAGCAGCAACAGTAGTAGTTGCAACAGCAGCAGTAGTAATAGTAGTAGTAGGAGCAGCAACAGTAGTAATTGCAACAGCAGTAGTAGTAGCGGCAGTAATAGTAGTAGTAGGAGCAGCAACAGTAGTAGTTGCAACAGCAGCAGTAGTAATAGTAGTAGTAGGAGCAGCAACAGTAGTAGTTGCAACAGCAGCAGTAGTAGTAGCAGCAATAGTAATAGTAGTAGTAGGAGCAGCAACAGTAGTAATTGCAACAGCAGCAGTAGTAATAGTAGTAGTAGGAGCAGCAACAGTAGTAGTTGCAACAGCAGCAGTAGTAATAGTAGTAGTAGGAGCAGCAACAGTAGTAGTTGCAACAGCAGCAGTAGTAATAGTAGTAGTAGGAGCAGCAACAGTAGTAGTTGCAACAGCAGCAGTAGTAATAGTAGTAGTAGGAGCAGCAACAGTAGTAGTTGCAACAGCAGCAGTAGTAATAGTAGTAGTAGGAGCAGCAACAGTAGTAGTTGCAGCAGTAGTAATAGTAGTAGTAGGAACAGCAACAGTAGTAATTACAACAGCAGCAGTAGTAATAGTAGTAGTAGGAGCAGCAACAGTAGTAGTTGCAGCAGTAGTAATAGTAGTAGTAGGAGCAGCAACAGTAGTAGTTGCAACAGCAGCAGTAGTAATAGTAGTAGTAGGAGCAGCAACAGTAGTAGTTGCAACAGCAGCAGTAATAGTAGCAGCAATAGTAATAGTAGTAGGAGCAGCAACAGTAGTAGTTGCAACAGCAGCAGTAGTAATAGTAGTAGTAGGAGCAGCAACAGTAGTAATTGCAACAGCAGTAGTAGTAGCGGCAGTAATAGTAGTAGTAGGAGCAGCAACAGTAGTAGTTGCAACAGCAGCAGTAGTAATAGTAGTAGTAGGAGCAGCAACAGTAGTAGTTGCAACAGCAGCAGTAGTAGTAGCAGCAATAGTAATAGTAGTAGTAGGAGCAGCAACAGTAGTAATTACAACAGCAGCAGTAGTAATAGTAGTAGTAGGAGCAGCAATAGTAGTAGTTGCAACAGCAGCAGTAGTAATAGTAGTAGTAGGAGCAGCAACAGTAGTAGTTGCAACAGCAGCAGTAGTAATAGTAGTAGTAGGATCAGCAACAGTAGTAGTTGCAACAGCAGCAGTAGTAGTAGCAGCAATAGTAATAGTAGTAGTAGGAGCAGCAACAGTAGTAGTTGCAACAGCAGCAATAGTAATAGCAGTAGTAGGAGCAGCAACAGTAGTAGTTGCAACAGCAGTAGTAGTAGCGGCAGTAATAGTAGTAGTAGGAGCAGCAACAGTAGTAGTTGCAACAGCAGCAGTAGTAATAGTAGTAGTAGGAGCAGCAACAGTAGTAGTTGCAACAGCAGCAGTAGTAATAGTAGTAGTTGCAACAGCAGCAGTAGTAATAGTAGTAGTAGGAGCAGCAACAGTAGTAATTGCAGCAGTAGTAATAGTAGTAGTAGGAGCAGCAACAGTAGTCGTTGCAACAGCAGCAGTAGTAATAGTAGTAGTAGGAGCAGCAACAGTAGTAGTTGCAACAGCAGCAGTAGTAATAGTAGTAGTAGGAGCAGCAACAGTAGTAGTTGCAACAGCAGCAGTAGTAGTAGCAGCAATAGTAATAGTAGTAGTAGGAGCAGCAACAGTAGTAGTTGCAACAGCAGCAGTAGTAATAGTAGTAGTAGGAGCAGCAACAGTAGTAATTGCAACAGCAGTAGTAGTAGCGGCAGTAATAGTAGTAGTTGCAACAGCAGCAGTAGTAACAGTAGTAGTAGGAGCAGCAACAGTAGTAGTTGCAACAGCAGCAGTAGTAGTAGCAGCAATAGTAATAGTAGTAGTAGGAGCAGCAACAGTAGTAGTTGCAACAGCAGCAGTAGTAATAGTAGTAGTAGGAGCAGCAACAGTAGTAATTGCAACAGCAGTAGTAGTAGCGGCAGTAATAGTAGTAGTAGGAGCAGCAACAGTAGTAGTTGCAACAGCAGCAGTAGTAATAGTAGTAGTAGGAGCAGCAACAGTAGTAGTTGCAACAGCAGCAGTAGTAGTAGCAGCAATAGTAATAGTAGTAGTAGGAGCAGCAACAGTAGTAGTTGCAACAGCAGCAATAGTAATAGCAGTAGTAGGAGCAGCAACAGTAGTAGTTGCAACAGCAGTAGTAGTAGCGGCAGTAATAGTAGTAGTAGGAGCAGCAACAGTAGTAGTTGCAACAGCAGCAGTAGTAATAGTAGTAGTAGGAGCAGCAACAGTAGTAGTTGCAACAGCAGCAGTAGTAGTAGCAGCAATAGTAATAGTAGTAGTAGGAGCAGCAACAGTAGTAGTTGCAACAGCAGTAGTAGCAGCAGCAATAGTAATAGCAGTAGTAGGAGCAGCAATAGTAGTTGTTGCAACAGCAGTAGTAGTAGCGGCAGCAATAGTAATAGTAGTAGTAGGAGCAGCAATAGTAGTAGTTGCAACAGCAGCAGTAGTAGCAGTAGTAATAGCAGTAGTAGGAGCAGCAATAGTAGTAGTTGCAACAGCAGTAGTAGTAGCGGCAGCAATAGTAATAGTAGTAGTAGGAGCAGCAATAGTAGTAGTTGCAACAGCAGCAGTAGTTGCAGCAGCAGTAGTAGCTATAGCAATAGTAACAGCATCAGTAGTAGCTATATATAGTAACAATAGTAATAGTAACAACAATAGCTGCAGTGGTAGCTGTAGCAATAGTAACAGCAGTGGTAGCTGTAGCAGCAGTAGTAGCTGTAGCAATAGTAACAGCAGTGGTAGCTGTAGCAATAGTAACAGTAGTGGTAGCTGTAACATCTAGATACATCTAACCATCCAAATCTAGCCACATCTAGATACATCTAACTATCCAAATCTAGCCACATCTAGATACATATAACTATCCAAATCTAGATACATCTATCTAGCCACATCTAGATATATCGAACTATCCAAATCTAGCCACATCTAGATACATCAAGATACATCTATCTAGCCATATCTAGGCACATCTAGATACATCTGACTATCAAAATCTAGCCACATCTAGATACATCTAACTACCCAAATCTAGCCACATCTAGAAACATCTAAATAGCCAAATCAAGCCACATCTAGATACATCTAACTATCCAAATATATCCAAATCTAGCTATACCTAGATACTTCTAACTATCTAAATCTAGCCACATCTAGATACATCTAACTATCCAAATCTAGACACATCTAGATATATCTAACTATCCAAATCTAGCCACATCTAGAAGCATCTAACTATCCACATCTAGATACATCTATCTAGCGATATCTAGGCACATCTAGCCACATGTAGATACATCTAACTAGCAAAATCTAGCCACATCTAGATATATCTATCTAGCCACTTCTGGATACATCCATCTAGCCATACCTAGATACATCTATCTAGCCACATCTAGCCTCATCTAGATACATATATCTAGCCACATCTAGCCTCATCTAGATACATTTATCTAGCCAAGATACATCTATCTAGCCATATCTAGGCACATCTAGCCACATCTAGATACATCTAACTATCCAAATCTAGCCACATATATATACATCTAAATAGCCAAATCTAGATACATCTAACTAGCAAAAGCTAGCCACATCTAGATACATCTATCTAGCCATATCTAGCCTCATCTAGATATATCTAACTATCCAAATCTAGCCACATCTAGCCATATCTAGATGCATCTAACTATCCAAATCTAGCCACATCTAGATAATCAAGATACATCTATCTAGGCACATCTAGCCACATCTAGATACATCTAACTATCCAAATCTAGCAACATCTAGATACATCTAACTATTCAAATCTAGCCATATCTAGATAATCAAACTATCCAAATCTAGCCACATCTAGATATATCTAACTATCCACATCTAGCCACATCTAGATGTATCTAAATATCCAAATCTAGCCACATCTAGATACATCTAAATAAATCTATCTAGCGATATCTAGGCACATCTAGCCACATCTAGATACATCTAACTATCCAAATCTAGCCACATCTAGGTACATCTAACTATCCAAATCTAGCCACATCTAGATACATCTAAATAGCCAAATCTAGCCACATCTAGATACATCTAACTAGCCAAATCTAGCCACATCTAGATACATCTTTCTAGCCATATCTAGCCACATCAAACCACATCTGGATACATCCATTTAGCCATATCTAGGCACATCTAGATACATCTAGCCACATCTAGATACATCTAACTATCCAAATCTAGCCACATCTAGCCACATCAAGATATATCTAACTATCCAAATCTAACCACATCTAGAAACATCTAAATAACCAAATCTAGCCACATCTAGATACATATAACTATCCAAATCTAGCCACATCTAGACAACTGGCACAATTGAGGGATAAATGACAAGGGGGAGGCAGAGAAGTAAATATCTGGATGGTCTGACCTCATGACAAAGTCGGGACAAGAACA